>JAESVK010000714.1:969938-990257 GCA_017140935.1 Hamamelis virginiana | reverse complement strand
TAAATGGTAAAACTAGGAGGGCTATATGTAACTATTGTAAAAAAGATTACACTGATAGCTCAAACTTGCACAACTTGAGAAAATATTAAGAATTAAACATGGCATAAACTTCATTTGTGAAGGTTATGAAAAAAAAATCCTGAAATCAATTCTGTTTATAACACTGAAAGGAAGTATCTAGATGGTTGAACATGATTCACAGCGGAAGACTTGCAACAACAAAATTATTTTTACAAAAAATGAATCCACCATCAACCTCCAGAGAGGATTCGATTAAGCATCGGATCATGATTTAATAAAGTAAGAACTTAAATAAACTATTTAAATACATACTTACAATAACCTCTTTTGTTTTTGCGATCTTCTAACCCGAGCTCCAAAACGATGAAGCCTCCAACGGTATCCACATGAGTACAAGATCCTTCGAATCCTTGCAACTTGTCAACATTTGAGCAAGAGACAAGCTAGAGAGCTAGTGGGGATTTCAGCTATGAGAGGGAGAGGCTACAAGGGGACGGCCCTAGAATTCTCTTCACTTCTCTTAGCATCCACTTGATGATAGCTAGGGTTGCTTAGTGCTAGCTTGACTCATAACCTCATATTTATTGGCAAGCTTCCCTTTATTTGCTATTTAGTCCCTCCTCTTATTAACCATTAATAATAATGACTAAATTAACAATAAATGGGAATAAACTGCTCTCTTTAATTCAAAAGACTCTCTTATGCCCTATTGTGTGTGACCCTTTGGGTTCACCTCAACCTAGCAGTGGACAGGGACATCTCTATGTCTCCTAAAAATAGAAACCTTCTATTTTAAGGTTCAATTGGAACGATTCCAATTATGCCCTCATTGATAACACTTTACTAATAGGCTTTCACTGGTCTTGAGTGACGTCTAGCAATGTGTCATGAAGTGCCCTAGGTTTGGGTGAATAGTATAATTATGTGAACCTTTCTTGTTACTTAATCCTTCATCCCCTAATGTCACAGTTAAGATAGTTATGGTATGGATATAAGTCAAAACCCTTATCTTAACCTCTTGTCATGTATTCTCCAAAATATAATCTCAATAGGATGAACCCTATGAAACACTTTCACAGTTCACCTATCACACTGGCCAGAGATTCATATCGAGAGTTATCTTTGAGAACTGACCTTGACATTCTCTCTCAAACAAATGAGAGTGATGATTCCTTATTGACTATTCATCTATCTCCATGCATGACCTATTAGAGCCAATGGGTATCGATTACATCCTTAGGGTTAAGGCTGTACAATATACTATCAAACCCTAATAACTAAAGCACAAGATAGCTATGGTGTCTCAGGTCTAAGGACTACCAAACATATGGACGTAACATAAGAATATTCCTTTGACTTAATCTCCATATGAATATTCTAGCAGATCAAGTTCAGTGTACATGTTCTCTAACATGCACCCACAGATTAACCTAAGTGTCAACACACTGATAGGAAAGACCACCTATTCTCCCAATTGAGTTGGTTTAAATCTGTGCTACTCTTGATGGTTTATAAAATGTCCTCTTTAATAAACATATGAGTAGGAATTATTTTAAAATAAATGTCTATGAGAAATATAAGTCTCTCTATCTCAATTACCTGAGATATATATTTCTCTTATCATTTATTAATGGACATTATCATATATATAATTTAATATATATACAACAAGTAATACCTTCTAATTGATATAATATGAAGTAGATATGCCTTTTAGGATTGGTTTTAGGGCATACCTCTAACAATCTCTCACTTGCACTAAAGCAATTAAAGTTCTTTATTTTTTTATGAATAAAAATGAATAAATAGATATGATAGTTTAACTATAAAGGTTCGTTCTAATAAATGAATTTTGATTCATTAATTAACATGAACCTTATTAGTTTGAATTATCAATATCACTAAAGGATCTTAAATATGTCAAACAATATAATCAAAGCTTATTTGGATTATGATATACTTTAAATAAGCTTTAAAAGCTTGTTTTTCTTAAATAAAGAGTTATTAGAAAAACAAACGTTCTCACAATGGTTAAGAACCATGCCTTAATATTGACACATCAAAAAGGAGTTTTATGTTATATGGGTTTAAAATATAAAATACCTTGTTTCAATAGGGCTAGTGGGAGCAACAAAGTCATCTTATTATTTCTTTATAAAGTACATACTTTAAAAATACTAAGTGTAGTATCAAGAATTCCATAATCATTATAGAATTCTAATCTCTCAAAAATCTTTTTGATTTTGTGAAAGATTAAATGTGAGTTTGATATTTGAGAAATATGGGAACTCATATAATTAAATGTACTTAAATCAATATCATTAATGTTACAAGTTGTCGTTAGCAGATATTGGTTAATAATTCATAATATTGATTTTGAATAAAATAAGTATATTCTTAAAAGAGTTTTAAGAATGAAATACTTATATATAAAGAAATTTGGTATGCCATTTACAAATTGCCTAAAAGAATGTCTAGTACATACTATTCTCTTTCGAGAACTTAGGTCTCATTTACTAGTACATCAGAGTTGGCAACGGAATTTTAGTTTAAATGCTATTATTGAAAATAATAAATTGCAAAGCTTGTTTGCATAAGATCATCTTTGCCATAACACCTTTGAGTGTTAGAAGCCTTGTCTTGTGAACTTGCACTAAAGTCAATCACCATAGTATCGTATATATAAAAACAAGCTGTTTAGATAAGCTGATATTTTATATTTTGGGTATTTTTAAAAGGTGAAAAAATGAGTTTTAAATAGATAGTCAGACGAGCCCTTATTTTTTTTTTAGTTTGGATTGCCCATAAAACATTTTTTAAAGCATGCCTCAACATATATATAATCGCTAGTGGGTTGAAAAAAATATTAAACACTCATCCACAAATAACAAATGTTTCTACCAAAAAAAAAAAAAAAAAAAAATGTGAGACAGGCAAGCCGTCCCTAGCTATAGGCCATAGAGGCCCAAGATAGGACTCCCTCAAATTCCTGATAAAAAAGGGTCCCCTAAATTCTTTTTTGAACCTCCCCCCCCCTCTCTCTCTCTCTACTTAACAAGTCCCTATCACCTTCTTTTATATCTTTTTTGTGGGCCCTACAAACTATATTTATGGGATATGCATATGTTGATAATTGATTGTTGCCAACTGTGAATTAATTGTTGCAATATAGTTGTAACATTTTAAGTAAAGCTTAGGAGAAATTAAGGTCTTAAAATCTTACACGTATATTTTTTATGTTTTTTTTTTTTGTTAGTAAGTAATGGGGATCTCATTTTAAGAATTTGCCTAAGGCTCCCAAAATTTCAAGGATGACCGTGGATTGGCATATGTACCGTTCCGTGAAAGTATAATGCCCCTACAATCCTACACAACCCACTCATTTAAATCTGATGTATGTGTTGACAAATTAAACTTACATTCCCACATAATGAATAGTACATTTTGTGAATGAAGACTATATATTATTATTGCTAAAACTCCAACTTTCTCAACTTATTCCTCATCAATACACATTGTTAATGTTCCATGTTCATACCTTAATCTTTTAGGGTGTGGATCCTCTGGAACCTCATCGTCGTGGTTGTCCTTGCTAGTCATCATCAGGGCCTCTCTTAATTGTTACTTTGGACACATATTCATCATCACCAATCACAGCATCTTGATCATAACCAAGGTAAACTCCAATCTTCTTGATACTAATTCCATAATAGACTCTATTACAATCTTGACTTCATCTCTGTCGTCCATTAATTCATCCCTGAGGATATATATGATGTGGTATCAGGGGCGAGGCCACATGGATTTGCCCTTTATTTTTTTTAAAATTTTGTACTCTATAGAAATTTAAAATTTTGTACTCTAGAAATTTAAAATTTTGTATGTCTCCCCTCAATTCTTGTTTTACCCATTTATTTTACTTTCCTATCTCTATTTTTTCTTATTTATTTTTATTTCGATTATGTATCTATAAACTCCTAACATAAGCTTTTTGTACCACCAGGTATAAGACTCTTTTTAATACAACAAATAGACAAAAAAAATTTCAAAATCACAAGCACCTCATGCTATAAAATTAGAAAGCTCTAAAATTAGGACCTTTTGGATAATTTTTCTTTTTATTTTTCCTCCCTATACCAGTTGTGACTATCATTATGGAGGGAGCATTTTCTGCTATAAAGATTATAAATAATTGATTATGTAACAAAATAAGAAATTAATTGATCATTAATGATGACTCCTCAATTGTATTTATTGAGAAAAATAGGTATTTGATAGCCATAACGATGAAGCTATCATACAATGCTTTCAAAAGATGACTCCATCGAGAAAAATTGTAAATAGAGTGAACTGAAATGTGGTTTAATTAATATCAATGGACAAGCATGCTATCAGGTGACTTGCTTTAGGGCCACTTCCATCACATATTTTGAAAAAGTGACCGTTGAATTGGATACTCCTCTCATGAATGTCATGTCTACTAAAAATCGTAGTGATCCAATGGTCGGTGTAGACATCCATTTTTTACCATGAGAATGGTCATGAATGGTTGCCTATGTTTAGAAATGAAATAGGGTGTCAAAACCCTATGTTCCCAGTTTTACCCCTTGTGGGTAAATAGATAGATGTCATTATCGCATGTAGGTTTTTAGGTCAGATTGAGTTAGTTCCTTTTGCATTAGGTTTTTAGGGAGTTCATAGGTGCCCCTGTCAAATTTCATTGCATTCCGAGTCAGGCTCGATAGGTGATTAGGTTTTTTGTGACCTAAGGGGCATAATTGTCATTTTGATCACAAAAGTCCCTAAGAGCTATCGAATTGGTTTCAGATTGTCCCGAGGTTTTGGCATAGGTAATTAGGGTGTATTTGGTAGCTAATTTGGTCAATGGCAAGGCCTGTTGAGCCTTCTAGCTCATGTTTGGCTCTTGAGGCTCAAAAGGCCCTTTTAAGCCCAGATTAGGGTTTCGACCGGAAGTGACCGGGATTCGATATTTTTATCAAACCAAAGCCTTCAAAGGCTTCAATATACTTTCTTAAAATGTTTTAAAACTTGTTTCGAGAAGTAGAAATGGTTTTTACGACCAATCGGTTAGTGAATTTCAAAACCCTAAAAGGGCCCGATAAGCCCAAAACAGCTAATCGGCTTGGTTTCTCTCAACCCCTTGACCATTGTTAAGGTTTTTCATCCTCAAACTCTTCTAGAAACATGGAGAATCGAATCACGATCATTTTTGGGCTTGAATCGTCGAATTTGGACTTGAAACGGGCCCGAAAAGCCGAAAACAGCCGAGACGGGTCGAGAGAGGCCCAAAATAGGTCAAATTTGGGCTGAAGAATTGATGACCATCCCTCCCCGGACGGTTGGCCGTCCCTAGGGGACAGTTGGCCATCCTAGGGTGGACGGTCATCCATTCTCTCGCCCAGTAACTGCTAATAATCAGTCTTTTACATGCCCAGGACTCTTCCAAGCCTTGCCATGTGTCTAGTTCGGTCATGGGGACTTTTGGATGAGTATGAACACCTTGGAAAACTAGTTTTGAGCCCTTGGATCATTCCTAGGAGATTTAAACTCAGCCATTGATCAAACTCAGGCCTCCCTATAAATAGAGGGCCCTAGAATCAGTTTCAACACACAGAAAAAAACTTTAGAGAGCTAGCTTGGAGAGTAGAGGCTTGAGCAATTGCACAAGCTTCCCCCATAGCACTCTAGCTTAAGTTTTAAAGTCCTTGAGGTCCTTGGAGTCCTTGGAGCTTGAGGAGAAGGCTTGGAGCTTGAGGAGAAGGCTTGGGGCAAGGAGTTAAAGGTTAGTAGTTTTTTTTAGTTTTGTTTTCTTCTTCTTCTTCTTCTTCTTCTTAATCATGCTAGGTTAGGCTTTTATTTCCTTAGTATGCATAGGATTTAGTTCATTTTTAGTATGCATAGGATATAGTTTATTATTAGCATGCATAGTTTCCATATTTCTTTAGTATAGGCTAGTTTAGTTTTTTTAATATGTATACATATTTCTTCTTCTTCCATTCTTCTTTGGTCATATCATATTAGGATTAGATATTTAGGATTAGGTTCATATCTAATGCATGTTTAAGTCTCTTAGATTGGTAATCATGTTAGGATAGTCATATTTTTTAGATAAATTTGTATTGTTCATATTAGGTTTGCTAGTTTATTTTTACCTCTTAAAGTGTGCTTAAAATATCAATTGAGTTCGAGGGAGCATGCAAAAGGTAAGATTCTACCCTTGTGTTTATTTCCTATGAATAAAGTGTTGTTTTCAAGCATATTGTATGGGATAAATTAGCATATCATACTAGGTTGCATAATAGGTCATTTACATTCTTTTTCATTCTTTCATTTTATGAGTTTTAAACCACTCTTTGGTTGCATATAAATCTGTCCATGGATTTAAAGTGACCTAAAAGTGCATTAAAACTCATTTTTTAGGCTTGAACTAACTTAGAAATATGCCTAGGTTCCCATAGTTAATCTAGATTGCATTTAGGACATTTTCATGCATTGTTCATATACTTGGTTGCATTTTTTACCTATTTTCCAGAATTTTCCGGCATGCATATTTTAGTGTTTTAGGTATTTAAACTAACCTAGGATTAGCTAGAAACCTTAGGATTAGGGGGGTCACTTGACCCCACTTAGGACTCTTCTTTGTTGTAAGAATTACAATAAGAATAGAGTTCTATTTTGTCTAGGAATCTACTTCGAGAACAATTCTAAAAAGTGATTTTGAAGGAATTCAAAATGGAATGAAATTCCATTTCTCATAACAAGTGTTTTGATTAAACTCAAACTCTCGAAGCTAGAGTCCAATAAAGATAGAATCTCTACGATTATGTGGTTCATTACAATAGGAGAGTCCTAGGGTAATCGAACTACGTGGACTTTGATCTTTATCAAGCAATTGGTAAAGTACGTAGGCAGTCAAGAGGGCGCAAGTCCAATCTTAGGTTGACTCTTGTCTCCTAAGATCATTAGGTTTATTTGATTCTTTCTTTTATTATTTATTATTATTATCTAGTATTATATACTACTTTCTTGGTTGATTAGATATGTTAGGATTATCATGATAAGATTTTGAATAAGCCCAATAGTAATTAGGAGACCTTTAATTAGGGCGAAGTGGGTGCCTACAAGGAGTTCCTTGGAACCTTCCCACTTCGTAACCTAGCCCCCGAATCCAACTTTGATTCAAAGACCATGCTTTTCCAAAATATGGGGTCAGTGTTTTATTGAAAATAAAACTCTTTTTTTTTTTTGTGGTTTCCTTGTTCCCTAAAAATAAGGTGGCGACTCCTAGTTTTTACAAACTCTTATCCTTTTTCAAAAACCCTATCTTGAGTAGATAATAGAGAAGGATAAACGTGGATAATAGAGAAGGATAAGTCGAGACGGACAAACATCATCCACAATCCACTCAAGATAAACCCCCCAAGAGTGAATGAGAGGCCTCCCGATCTAGGTTGGCTGGTTCACAGTCGGTTTTTAAAAACTTTCACTTCCAAAAACTATGACATTTTTGTTCTTCAAAATGTCACCATTTTTTCATAGTCAATTATTTCAGAAACCAACCATTGGATCACTATGATTTTTGGCAAACGCAACTTTCATGAGAGGGGTATTCAATCCAACAGTCATTTTTTCATAATATGCTATGGAAGTGGCCCTAAAGCAGGTCATACATCAGGTGCACCTGATAGTACGTAGTATGTCTGTATCAATTAATGGATCAAAAAATTTTACAAATTTTTCTACCTCAATCTAACACAATAAAAATTTTGTACAAAATCATATTTTCTTTTTTTGGATTAGGATAAAGTTGTAACAATCAATTAAAATTTTCTCCTCCTAAATAGGATTCTTGGCTTTGCCCCTATGTAGAATAAAACATATCGATAGTGGTGTCAAAATGGACAGGCCACCCATTTGGCCCGCTGACCGGTTCGATAAGCTCATAGATTAGGCCCGATAACTAATGGACTGGACTGATCTGATCTATAGTAAATGGACCGGACTCGGCTAAGGTTTTTTGTCCAATGGTCCGGCCCGATCTGAGTTCGATAAGCGGCCCGAACCGATCTGTAAGCCAGATCATATCCGATCCGATCTGATCCGCCCATTAGCTCGTTTAGCCCGATCCGTTTGGCCCGATTAGACTGATATGATAGTTTTAGAAATATTTTCATTTTTTTTACACTTTTGCCCACACTAACAGTCATAAAATGGCTAATTTTAGGGGTATATTTTGTCTTTTGGCAAATATCAATCTATAAATAAATCACCTCCCAGAAATAATGAAAAAAAAAAAAAAAAAAAAAACACAAACCTACAGCCTACCAATGCACAGTTGCTGAAAAGGCAGGGAAAAAATTTTCAATTACAAGTTTGTGGCTGATCCACAGTGGCACAGTCGCCGAACATAGTTTCCTGCTGACCCACAATTGCTGATCCACTACCAGTCGCCTCTATTGATCCACAGTCACCGTTCTACAGTCGTCGGACAGTTTCTCGCCAATCCATTGTCACAGATCCACTGCCAGTCGCCTCCGCCGTCCATAGGTGTGCCGGTGTGGTAAGAAACCCTAGCTCAATCTCTTTGTTTCTCTTTCTCAGTATTTCTTTCTTTCTGGAGTCATCTTTCTCTCAATCTCTTTCTTTTTTTCTTTCTTTCTCTCTGTCTCTCTCAGTTTTTCTCTCTCTATCTCTGTCACTCAATCTTTCTCTCTCTCTCTCTCTCTCTCTCATCATCTCTCTCTCAATCTCTTTCTCTCTGTGAGTCTGTATTTCTTTCTCTCTTGGTCTCTCTCTATCTTGTTATTTATCTCTCTCATTTTAGTCATTTAAATAGTATATTTTTTTAAAAAAAAATTAAAATTAAAATTAAAACTGCCTCACTCTATTTTATTAAAATTGCCTCTCTCTCATTTATTTATTTATTTTGTTTTATTTTTGTACTGCCATAGTATATAGTACATAGTAAATTCTTTCTTTTTTTATTTTTTTTGTTATTATTGTTAATTTTTTTTTTACTTAAAAAATGGACCACCATAGAGTAGTTGATCTTGAGAATGGGGGGTATGATAGAAATGAATATGATAAATTTGACACCTTTGAAGTTGGGGGCGGTTCAAATGAACCCATAAAGATGCGTACGATAAATGGTGTTAAAATTAGGAGGGCTATATGTAACTATTGTAAAAAAGATTACACTGATAGCTCAAATGGCACAACCCACCTTAGAAGGCATGCTGAGAAATGTTTCGCCTTACATGCCGGTCCATCAGACCAAAGACAAACCCAACTTAGTTTTGGTAGTAGTTCTGGTTTAGGGACCTTCATTTATGATTAAGCCCGAATGAGAGATGGCTTGGTCATGTTCTCTGCTTCTGCAGAATTACCATTTACTTTCGCTGCAAATCCTGAATTTAAAGAATTTATACAAACATTTGTTAATCCTCAATTTCGGTCTGTTTCTAGAAATACCCACATAAATGATTATGTAAAACTTTTCAAAAAACAACAGGCTCAATTTATTCAAGATTTTGCTAATTATAGTCCCACTATTGCTTGTACTTCTGATAATTGGACTGCAAGAAATTTTATGGGTTATTTTGTCATTACTGCATATTTTATTGACGATAATTGAGACTTACAAAAATGAATTATATCTTTTCGTCTCTTAGAATATCTACATACTACTCACACTTATTTTTCAAGGTATGATGAATGCTTTTAGAGAATATAATATTCAAAATAAAATATTTAGTATTGTTGGAAATTATTAAACAATATTACCTCAAAAATAAAAGACAAATAAAGTAAGGCAGGTTGAGGCGCGGACTAGGTCGCTCTCTTTAAGACGATTCGCATCACTACGGAAAGATTCGATGCAATAGTTTATAGTACGTTGCCTCCAGGCTACAACAAGCCTAGCCACTCACTGTTATTTTCTCAAAACTTGCACAACTTGAGAAATTATGAAGAATTAAACATGGCATTCACTTTATTTGTGGAGGTTATGAAAAAAAATTCAAACCTGAAATCAATTCTATCCATAACAGATATTGGTTACAAAGTTTTAAAAATAAAACATGTGATAAATCTGATTTCATTTGAATAAGGATCTGTAACACGAAAAAAAATTAAAAATAAATAAATAAATTCTGGACTGTTACAGAATGTGCATAAGTCTGATCAGAACTGGGTATCCTCCACCTTCTTCCCTTCTTGCCCTCGTGAGGTGCCAAGTTCTCTAAGCATTCACTAAGCATGAGTGAAGAAGAGAGCTAATAAACCACTCATTGATCTCTTCTTCTAACCAATGTAGGACAAGGGAAGATAGGTAAGTTTTTATTTTTATTAAAATAAATGCCACTGCTAATACTGGATCCATTGATATGTTTAAACGTCAATTGCATCATCCTCTTGGTTTTTAAATTTTTCACATTAGATGTGCATGTCATATACTTAATTTAAGTGTACAAGATGGATTATTATATTTTGAAGATATTACAAAAAAAAATAAAAATTAGACAAGCTATTAATTTCATTAGATCTTCACCTGCAAGAGTACAAGATTTTCATAACTTTTGTAAAAAGCCTTATGGTCTAAAAGGTAATAAGTTTGCCACCGATACTAAACATTGATGGAATACTACGTATCTCATGATAAAATCTTGCAAATCCCACTAAATAGCAATTTCTGACTTCATTGATCTTAGAGGTCATCAATCTTGTCGCATTGATCAGAATGATTGGGATAAAGCCGATCGTTTAATGTATTTTTTAGAAACATTTTACACTACTACAAACACTTGTTCGGGTGTCTATTATCCTACTTTTTGTCTTATTCTTAATACTAGGCACCGCGCACATGTGATGTGTGTGCAAATGCGGTGCCATTTAAAATTAAAAAACTTTCAAGTTAATTTATTTATTTAAAAGTGTGTGCATCATAATATTAAAACTATCTGCTACGAATATCCATATTCATTTAAAGTCATTCATTAGGACCTTCATATCTCTATTCACCATATTCCAAGACCCACTAATATGTTGCCCATGATAAGATATGATAATCTTCTAATAATTTTTTTTTTCTATTTTTTATTTTCTTTTTTGGTGAAAATTACATTATCTATATAAAAAAAAATAGCAACTTTAAATACAGTTTGTATGATCCTAATTGTAATTCTTAAAATTGATTAAGTTAAAAATAACCAAGGGCAATGATATAAAATCAACATATAGTACAAATGAAAAATTTTATGGAAATCAAATATTTAAATTTTATTTATGTTATTTTCGGATTTTTGTAGTTCATGTTTTTATTTTATGTTTCTAGCTTTTCATAGGATTGAAATAATCAAATTTGACTCCCTATAGGATACTATAATTGACATAATATAGTGGATTCTAGTTGTTATTAGGCTTTGATGAAGCACTTAAATAGACAATTAAATATTTAAATTTTATTTATCTTATTTTTGGATTTAGAAGTTTATGTTTTTATTTTAATGTTTCTAGCTATTTTTAGGGTTGAAATAGTTAAATTCGAGTCCCTATTGTATATTGGTTGAATCAATTTAAGAAAGGTTTCTAGTTGTTATTAGGCTTTCATGAAGTACTCGAATAGACAATTAAATATTTAAATTTTATTTATATTATTTTTGGATTTTAGAAGTTCATGTTTTTTATTTTTATTTTCATGTTTCTAGCCTTTTTTTTTTAGGGTTGAAATACTCAAATTTTAATCCCAATAGGATACTACAATTGGTAGAAACAATTTAAATATTAAAAATAGAATAATATATTTCACATAACTAACGGTATAAGATAGAATTAGGGAACTTAGTTTTTTCAAAATTCAAAAAATAAGTCTTATCTTTATTAAATTGTGAGAGAGAGAGAGAGAGAGAGAGAGAATCCGATTAGAATAAGCGAACCTAGTTTATTAAAAATTCAAAAAATAAATCTTTTCCTTATTAAATTTTAACACCCGCGCGCGCACACACACACACACACATATAAATATAAACACGTGTGGGAGAGAGAGAGAGAGAGAGAGAGAGAATCCAATTAGGTAAATGTATTATTGTATTTTTTAAATATTTAGGTAAATTAATATTTTTAAATTTGAAAATAATTTATTTGAATCCAAAAAAAAAAAAAGAAACATAAATCTGAATGTGTTTTTTATTTATTTATCATCTAAACCATTAATTTGGTAATCCTTAGACCTGAGGCACCATAGTTATCTTATGCATAAGTTACTAGAGTTTGATAGTATCTCGTACATCCTTAACTATCAGGGTGTAATCGGTACTCATTTGATATAGTGGGTTATGTATGAAGATAAATGAGTGCGCAAGAAGGAATCATCACTCTCATTTAGATGATTCTCAGTTTGAAATCTATGACCATAGAGATAGGTGAACTGTGAAAGAGTTTCATCGGGTTCACCTTATTGAGATTATACTTTGTAGAACATATAACAAGTTGTTAAGATAGGGTTTGACTGAATAACCATGCCTAATTATGTTAACAGTGACATTATAGGTGTTAGAAGTATGCCCTAAAACCAATCCTAAAGGGTATATTAGTTTCATATTATTATCATATATGGAAGGTATAACTTATCTAATATGTTCTAACATATATGATAAGGTCCATGAATAAATGATAAGAGAAATATGCATCTCAAGGTGTTGAGATAGAGAGACTGATATTTATCATATACATCTATTCTAAAAGAGTTCCTACTCAAAGGTTTATTAAAGTGGATATTTAATTAACCGTTTGAAGAGTAGCACAGATTTAAACTAACTCTTATGGAGGATAGGTAGTCTTTCCTATCAGTGTAGTGACACTTAGGTTAATCTGTGGGTGCATATTAGAGAATATGTACACTGAACATGATCTACAAAGAATGTTCCTATGGTAGTTTTGTCAAAGGAATATTCTAGTGTTATGTCCATTTATTTGGTAGTCCTTAGACCTGAGACACCATAGCTGTCTTATGCATAGGTTGCTAGAGTTTGATAGTATCTTGTACAGCCTTATCCATAAGGTTGTAATCGGTGCTTATTGGCTCTAATGAGTTATGCATGAAGATGGATGATTGTGCAATAAGGAATCATCACTCTCAGTTAATGAGAGAGAGAATGTCAGGATTAGTTCACAAAGATAATTCTCAAAGGGAACCTCTGGCCAGAGTGATAGGTAAACAGTGAAAAGTATTTCACTGCGATTACCTTATTGATATTATATTTTGTGGGACAGATATCAAGTTGTTAAGATAGGGTTTGACTAAAACCATACCTATTATCTTAACTGTGACATTAGGGGATGAAGGATTAAATAACATGAAGGGTTCACATAGTTCTGCTATTCACCTAAACCTAGGGTACGTCATGATATGTTGCTAGATGTCACTCATGACCAGTGAAAGCCTATTGATAAAGCGCTATCAATGAGGGCAAAATTGGAATCGTTCCAATTGAACCTTAAAATAGAAAGTTTCTATTTTAGGAGACATAGAGATGTCCCTATCCACTACTAGGTTAGGGTGAACCCAAAGGGTCACACACAATAGAGTGTAAGTGAGCTTCTTGAACTTGTGGGAGGGGAATTCTATCTTTGAAATATGTTTGACTTTAATTATTAATGGTTAATTAATTAAAAGTCAATCATAACCAAGAATAGGATTACTCAATACAAGGATGTTTGGTCAAGCTAGCACTAGTAACCAAACACTCCTTAAAGAGGAGAAAGTCTATAAATAAGAAGAGAGGGAACCCTAAATTGCAAGCATCACTTTCTAGGGCACACTCTCTCTCTAGCCGTCTCTCTCTTCTCTCTCCCTCTCCAAGCTAGTTTTTCACAAGGTGTTGTGGAGGACTAGAAGGTTCAAGGAGTCTTGCACTTGTGTGGATACTTTTGGAGGTTTCATCGTTTTGAAACTCGAAGGAAAGCTACTTCGCAAGGATTTACAAGTAAGTATATTTATTATTTTTAAATATATGTTCTTGTTTATTTAATACATAACCCTATGCTTGAATCGATTCTTGAAGGTTGTGTATATGGATTGTTTTTATAAAATGAAAATTTTGTTTTCTACTTCCGCTGCGAATCCATATTTTTGACACAACCTTTCAATAGGATGAAGGATTAAGTAACATGAAGGGTTCACATAGTTCTACTATTCACCCACACCTAGGGTACATCATGATATGTTGCTAGATGTCACTCATAACTAGTGAAGGTCTAATGGTAAGTGTTATCATTGAGGGTACTATCTATAAAGCGAGAAGGGTGAGTTTGCCTGGTCAAGTTTATATACCAAAAATACCCTTAAAAAGTATAATGGAAAATAATAAAATGGATGGTGAATATGTCATTATATTCTCACCCATAACTCCCCACAACTTCCTACGGTTGAGGAGTTTAAAACACATATTAACTTCTTTATCAGTTAAACAACACCCACATCTCTCTATCCCTATATTTATGGGATTTCAAATACAAAGTATTCTCTCCATCTTCAACCCCTCAATTCCTATAATCATGGAATTTCAAATCCATTCAAATCCATTCAGATATTCTCTCTCTCCCTTTAAACGTTTTCACAAAAACTGTCCATTTTTAACTCACATTTTCTTCAGTTACCATCCTTTCATAGACTCCATTCTTCTCTCCATGTCTTACATTCACCACAATTTCTTCAATCCATCGATCTACACTATAACCTTTTCAAAGGTAAGAAATTACATAATATTTCCTTCATTTTTATTAAATGTCTTTTCATATTATTTTATTATTTTATTTTATTTAGTTTGACTTATTTTCTTTGCTTCAAAAATTCAAAAAAAAAAAAAATGGAGATGTTGACGACACTTATTATTTGACGTTGTTCACTATTTGTTATAAATATATACAAGAATCAAGAGTACTTGAACAAGTGAGAATTAACCAGATCATTACATCGAAATAGTTTTTGATTGTATGAACTCGAATCACCGAGGATTTTACTTCATGGACGTAATTTGTATTGAATTGTTACTCAAACAGTATTTGATTAATCGAAGTTTCACTGATAAAACTACCTTCAATTGAGAAAGAAGAGAGAGAGGGAGAGAGATAAAGAGAGAGAGAGAGAGATAGATCTGGGCTTTCAAATGATGAATAAAATCGAAGCTATTCAAG
Source organism: Hamamelis virginiana (assembly GCA_017140935.1). Classification (NCBI taxonomy): domain Eukaryota; kingdom Viridiplantae; phylum Streptophyta; class Magnoliopsida; order Saxifragales; family Hamamelidaceae; genus Hamamelis; species Hamamelis virginiana. The sequence continues at coordinate 975,023 of JAESVK010000714.1, read as the reverse complement.
ATAAACATAGGATCTGATCCGAACTTTCCTCTATATATTACTCCGTATATTGTATTATATTAGATCATCACAATTAGTATTGTTTTAATTATTTTACGGAGTATCTAATAAATTTTGAGCGTAACATCATCACAAATAACTAATCTAATATATTCTAAGAGAATATTTTAGACTTGATTGTATTATCTATATCTATCTTCTATACTAATATATAAAGGGAGAAGGGGAGTTTGTCTGGTCACAATATTCTTACAAAAAATGCCCTTATATTATCTATACACATATAAAATAGTGGAGGTTAAATATGCATGTAAGTGATTATTTAACTCAACTTAGAAATTTATTTTTTAGTTATGCTACTTTTAATATTTAACTCAAATTAGTCTAGATTTTTCATTGTTCATTTGAATTTATTAAATTTATTTATTTGCATATACGATTGTTCATTTGAATTTATTAAATTTCTTTGATTCGAAGCTTGATTTTGTAATTTTTTTTTTCATTTACCTAAAATCAGTGTTGCATCACTCTTAATTTATTTGACAGGGATAAAAAGACGATTTTGCTCCAAACAGTACGTGTTGCATTTTTAGAACTAAATGCTTCATCTTTTGGGTCTACTACAACAAGATGCATGATTGAAGTTGGTTGATCCGGAGATTTGATTTTGTTGAATCCCCCACTAGCAAATTCAAAATACTATGATATCTTTGATATGTGGGTAATGGCCATTACATGTATGTAATCAATTTTCACTTCCCATCCCCAGAAAAATCATATAATTGTATATAACTTTTAATGAATGTTACTATGATATTATCCAGATTTCCTCAATTTTTGCTTTAAAGTAGCTATAGTTTTTTTATTGGTTATACACAGAATATGGTGATACTTAATATTGGTTTTGAATTTGATAGAATTATGTGCCACAATAACAGGTTATGCACTTGGGTTTGTTAATTATTTATATTTCTTGCTAAAAAACAGGTAGCTATTACATTTATTGGTCATGCACGTATATCAGGTGGTGTTTTGGTGTGATTAGTTTTGCATTTGATAATATCTATACGAATATATAAAGGGAGAAGGGGATATGTATATATATCTATAAAATGGCTTTCTGATTAGAAGTCCTGATTCTTCTCAATTGCATTTAATTCATAAAATTATATTTTATCTTAAATGATAGTTTAGTGATATACTAAATCATAAAAGTATTAGAATTAAAAATTGAGACAGAGATAGAGACCACATCTCAATTTCAATTTTTAATTTTTATATTTGCAAATTTAAAAAAGTTAAATTTAAATAAACGGTAAGTTAAATTGAAATGGAGTTTACAAGTTTGGATTAATTTTCATTAAAATAGTTTTTGAAGAACAATATCTTAACATAAATTTTCAAAAATTTTAATTTTAATTTTCAAATATATTTGGCAAAAGTTGCTGGAAAACAATTGGAAGTTGTACTCAATAATAAGAATGAATAGTGAAAATGCATTTATGTCAATAAACTATTCATTTTATTATTGTAATAAAATTTCAAAAAAAAATTAATTTATAGAATTTCCATAATTTATGTTTGTGTGATCAATTACAAACCTTACAAAAAAAATTAAAGACCTTTTGCTATAATGCATCGCGTTGCACATACATCGTGTGTGCGCGGTGACTAGAATAAGATTATGTTACAAACCTTATAAGAAACATAATTTTATTTAAGATAAAAAATAAATATTATCTTTATTAAATTGTGTGTGTGTGTGTGTGTGTGTGTGTGTGTGTGTGTGTGTGTGTGTGTCAGAGAGAGAGAGAGAGAGAGAGAGAGAGAGAGAGAATCCGATTAGAATAAGGGAACCTAGTTTATTCAAAATTCAAAAAATAAATCTTATCTTTATTAAATTTTAACACACACACACACACACTTATATAAATATAAACGTGTGTGGGAGAGAGAGAGAGACAATCCAAAAAGGTAAATGTATTATTGTATTTTTTAAATATTTAGGTAAATTATTATTTTTAAATTTGAAAATAATTTATTTGAATCCAAAAAAGAAAAAGAAAAAAAGAAACATAAATCTGAATGTGTTTTTTATATATTTATCATCTAAATATTTAAGATAATGTTACTGTTTTATATATTTAATAAATAAATGATTTGTATTTAACAAATAATTGATTTGATACCAAATTAATATGTACAAAAACTGGATGATAATTTTACCATTTAATTTCTACATAACATTCACTATTGTTTAGAATCATAAATTTTGAAATTATATATATTTAAGCATGAGAGAGAGAGAGACAGAGAGAGAGAGAGTCCGTTTAGAATAAGGGAATCTAGTTTATTAAAAATTCAAAAAATAAATCTTATTTTTATTAAATATTGACAAAAAATATATTTATGAAATTAGTTAATCAATTGTTTATCTGCTACATCACATTCACTATTTTATAGGACCATAAATTAATATGCATACTGATTTAAAATTAAAAACTAGTAATGATGATAGGAGGTTCAGTGTAAGCCTATTGAAAACCCTTATTGTGAATTGATTAATTGTTGATTTGTTGCATGTCTTGTTTATTCGTTAGATATATTTGTAATAGTGACAGAAGGTTCGAGAAAAGTCTATTGAAAACCCTTCTTGTTAATTGATTGTTGTAGGTTTTGTTTGTTTATTTGATATATTTGTAATGATGACATAAGATTTGAGGTAAGTCTATTGAAAACCCTCATTGTGAATTGATTGTTGTAGGTTTTGTTTATTTGTTTGATATATTTGTAATCATATGACAGGAAATTTGGGGTGAGCCTATTGAAAACCCTCTTTGTGAATTGATTGTTGTAGGTCTTCTTTATTAGTTTAAGGAAAATTCCATTTGTCCTCCTTTTTCGACCTCCTTTTTTATCCTACCTCTAGCATTTGACCAAATTGGAATAGATATTTTGAGAAACTGACCATAAGATTTGATGTTCTCCTTATACTTATCATGAATGCAAAAAATCACATTGATCCAATGGTCGGTTTTTGCAATTATGAAAAAAATTGTAAAAAATAATAAAAAAATTATGAAACTGTCACAGTCTATTTTTGAAAAGCCAACCGTTGGATCAATGTGATTTTTTGTATTCTTGATACGTATAAGTGGAGCATCAAATTCAATGGTCCGTTTTTCAAAATAACTATTCCGAGTTAGTCAGATGCACGAGAGAGGACGAAGAGGGAGGATGAATAAAATTGTTGTTAGTTTAATTATATTTATAATAATGATATGAGGTTTAGGATGAGCCTTTTGAAAACTCTCTTTTTGAATTGATTATTATTGGCTTTATTTTTTTTTTCTTTTAAAATATATATATATATATATATATATATATATTTGTAATGATGATAAGAGGTTCGGGATGAGCCTATTGAAAACCCTATTTGCGAATTACTTGTTATAGGTTTTAGGTTATGAGAAATTTAGGTTCAAGAACTACAATTTTACACGCAAATTATTTTTGTCAATACATAGTAGGGGCAACACTTTAGAAATTTGCCTAGGGCATCAAAAATCCCAGGGCCGACCCTGATTATTAGTAGTATTCAACATATTGTTGCTATTCAAATTATAAGCATACACCAATCCTGCCATAATCCCTTTCAATTTACAATTTTGAGCTTGGGGAATTTGAAAGGATAAGGAAAGTCCAGTACTCCTCTCATTGAACCACTCAGGAATATCAGTCGGAGGAACAAAACTTGTACGGAAAGCAACTTTACCCCATCCCTGCCACCCTCGTACTATCAGAGAAATTATGAATGATAGATAGTGTTGGCAATAAACTTAGATACACACAAGGAGTCCTTTTCTTATAGGTACTATACCTACATACATATAGAGTAATTTTCTTACGAGGACTTCCTTATGTGAGGATTTGGCTTTTCAGCCATAAACTTGCACCAGCAAGACAAACTTTTCCGGTCATCCATGGCTACTCTGGTAAACTTCATGTACATATAAGCTTATATCCACATATGTAAACTACATCATTACTCATATATATAGGGCTTCTATTATAAGGTGCACCTTTCGCAATTTTGCATAGGGTGACCTTTATAGGGCCAAATGCAAAATATATTTTGAAAAAAAAATGGTCGTTTGATTAGATGAACTGTTTATGAATTTCATGTTTGTCAAAAATAACAGTGAGTGATCAGTTTTAGAAAAATGTCACAGTGAAAAATTGTAACTTTTTTGTTTTTAAAAATGTCACTAGTTTTTCTTAGTTGGTTTTTTTTAGAAACTGACCGTTGGATCACTGTGATTTTTGGAAAACATGAAATCCTTAAGCAGTTCATCTAATCCAACGATTAGTTTTTCCAAATTTGTTCTGCATTTGCCCTTTAGATATAACCTTAAGGCACACTTTATATATATATATATATATATCAGTTCCTATCTGGTGAGGACGTCTTGACCAGACCTCCCATCAGCCCAATTTTTTAGGTTCCTTGGATGAGATGGCAAGAAATCTAATGGATGGGGTGAAGGGCTAAACAAAACACGCGAGTTAAGCATTTTGTATGGGTTTAACCTGTTTTGAATATTCAATCAAACCGTACAAAAACAAGGATGTAAAGTAAAAAGAGGAGAGACAAACAAAAGAAGAGATCGAGAGAGAGAAACCCAAGCCTCGACCAGATCAGAATGCCACTGCAACCTCGCTTGCGAGACGCCTCCACTGCTGCAACAGTGCCTCGCATTCCAGAGAAGAAAGCCTGCTAGTCAGTTTTTGTCTAATTCATATTTTGGTTTTTTTTTTTTTTAATTATTATTATCATCTTTCCCCCAAAAAAACCCTTGGATTCTCTAGCCAAGAACCCACCTCTAACATGTAGGAGTGAGAGCTATGTTGCCGGAGAAGCCATTGGAACCCTAATACCTATATGTTTGAGGTGGGTTTGGTAAGAGAATCCAAGGTTTTTTTTTTTTTTTGGGGGGGGGGAAATAATAAAATATATATATTTATATATATATAGGGATGTATATATATATATATATATATATATGAAATACATGAACACTGACC
>JAESVK010000714.1:956662-969838 GCA_017140935.1 Hamamelis virginiana | reverse complement strand
TATATATATATATATATATATATATATATATATATATATGAAATACATGAACACTGACCAGCCGACTTTCTTCTCCTACAAAGTTGCAGCGGCGGAGGAGTCTTGCCTGCTAGGTTACAACGGCGAACAGAGTTGTCGAGGCTTGGGGTTTCTCTGATTTCTTCTTTTGTTTCTCTCTCCTCTTTTACTTTTCAGCCGTGTTTTTTAGGTTTAATTGAAATTCAAAATGGATTAAAAACAACTAAAATTGCAGAACGCATGCTTTTAATTGTGCCCCTTCATTCCATCCTTTAGATTGTTTTTCATCTCATCCAAGGGCCCTAAATAAGTGGTTGATGAGAGATTTGGTCAGGACGTCATGACCTGATTGAAACTAATATATATATATATATATATATATATAACTGTTCTAGTCAACAAAACTTGACTTTAAGCTAAAGTCAGCAAAGAACACAAGCCATTGGATTGGAATTTTGAGATGAATCATCCATTAAGTGAATGGGAATCCAAGGGCTTGTGTTCTTTGCTGACTTTAGTTAAAGTCGGCATTTGTTGACTAGAACACTTCTACATATGAGAAATGTTCTAGTGAGCATATGCGCACTTTAAGCTAAAGTAAGCAAAGAACACAAACCCTTGGATTGGAATCTTAAGATGAATCTTCCATTAAGTGAATGAGAATCCAAGGGCTTGTGTTATTTGCTGACTTTAGTTAAAGTGCGCATATTCTCACTAGATCACATATATATATATATATAAGATAGAGAGGAAATTTTACTAAATTAGTATGTCAATAGTCTACTAACGAAAGCCTATAGTCATTTATGGCTTCGCAGATCTGAAAAATTTGCAGAAGCTGTAACGCCATAATTGACCATGGGCAACCTTCTATCTCCTTACTAAAACCTTCTAAAATGCATCCATTTTCTCCTAAAAGTCACGAGATATGTAAATCAAGAGAGAAAAAGAGAGAAAAGGGTAGAAGGAGAGATATAGACACTCACATTTTGTCAAATATTTTTATTGTGGCATTTTGTCGAACATTTGATGATCAATCAACTTCATGTTTTATTTTGGCATTTTTTCACATGCATTTCATGAACCAGGTTACATAATTGATTATGATAGCTATTACGTACATCCACAAGTCACATACATGTTCAAGATTGATCAAGTGAGATGGTGGGGATGTCTCATGAGGAGAGAGAGATATACAAAGGTATGTGGAAGAGAGAAATAGAGATATACAAAGGTGAGAGAGTGAGCAAGCTACTATGAGGAGAGAGAGGAGCAATTTTTGGGTTGTAGGGAGAGAGGGAGAGAGAGAGAGAGAGAGAGAGAGTTGGTATCCTGAAAATTTGATGGGTGCCAAACACTTCATCCTAGTGTTAACGCCGTTAACACTTTTTTTTTTTCCCTCAAAATGATCACTCAAAATAGTGTTTTTTTTTTTTTTTTTAATGAGAAATCTCAAATTAATTAAGAGATATGAGGATGTCCTTTGAGCCGCCTTATGCTAGACTCTAGAGCACCACAATAAATGTGCGGACCAATATATATGGGCTTCATGTTGACATATGTATAATGCTGACTTAATCATTTATATATATATTTAGTTCTGATCTTGTGCACATATACATATGTTGACTTTTGACCTTCAATTAATTGTGGGATGAGCATTTTGAAAAATAGTCTATTGGATTACATACTCTTATTATGGATGTCATGTCATGTATACCAAAAATCACAATGATCTGATGTCAGTATCTCAAATTACAGACTATGAAAAATTCTAACAGCTTAAAACTGTTATAGTGACATATTTGAGAAACCAATCGTTGGATCATTGAGGCTTTTGGTATGCATAACATACTTATGCATAGTATCTAATCCAATATTTAGTTTTTTTTTTTAAATACCTATCCGATAATTACCTATCAAAGTCATGCAATCAGCAGGAACATTTCTATATATGTATATATCATTCTAAAAATTGATTTCTAGTAATTTTGGCAAAAGAAATATAAGCAACCAAGAGTCCTTTTTCTTTCATATAATTTTGGGGAAACTACTGATTGACCCTTTGTACTACCAGTGAAAATCACTTTACCCCCTCTACTATCAATATATAGTAAATTGCACACTTCTATAAGCTAATCGGACATCCGTTTAACTGAAAGAAAATCATGTGTGCTCACGTGATTGAAGGTATTTTCTAGGTCTGTCATATGGGAAATACCTTTACGTGAACACACACGTGACTTTCTTTCCATTAAACGAAAGTCCAGTTAATTAGCTTACGGGAAGGTACAATTTGCCGTGAATTGATAGTACTGGGTCCAATGTATCACAATTGATAGTCTAATGGTGCAAAGTGTTGTTGTTTTTTTTTTTTTTTTTTTTTTTTTAGTACTGGAGGCTAATTAGTAATTTTCCCAATAATTTTTTTGATTATATAAATATATAGAGTCCCGATCTAATAATCATATGCTGACTTTCACAAAAGTCAACATGAAGCTCATAAGGAATTGTGGGATGCATATTTTGAAAAACAATCGTTGAATTAGATACCTTATTTATTGATGTCATGTCTGCCAAAAATCACAGTAATCCAATGTAAGCATCTCAAAATACAGAATGTGAAAAATTCTTACAGCTGAACACTGTCACCGTTTTTTTTAGTGACATATTTAAGAAACTGACCATTGGATCACTGTGATTTATGGCATGCCTAACATACATATGCATAGTATCTAATCCAACAGTCAGTTTTTCAAAACATGCATCCCACAGTCACTTATGAACTTCATGCTGACTTTTGCGAAAGTCAGCATGTGCTGATAGGATCATATATATATATATATATATATATATATATATATATACACACACACACATAAATTATCAAGTGATCATATGCTTATATAAGCTTATGTAAGCATGAAGCCCATAAATAATTGTGAGATACATATTTTGAAAAACTGTCCCTTAGATTAGATACTTACTTATGCATGTCATGTATGCCAAAATTCATAGTCATCCAACGGTCGGTTTCTCAAAAATGTCTCTAACTGTAATAGTTTTCATCGGTCATAGTTTTTCATAGCTATATTTTGAAATTTTGACATTGGTCATCTTGATTTTTGGCATACATTGTTAGAGATATGCCCTAAAACCAATCCTGAAGGGCATATCAATTTCATATTATATTAAATTTAGAAGGTATAACTTATCTTATATGTTTAAACATATATGATAAGGTCTTTGAATAAATGATAAGAGAAATATACATCTCAAGTTGTTGAGATAGGGAGACTGATATTTCTCATACACATTTATTCTAAAGAGTTCCTACTCATAGGTTTATTAAAGTGGACATTTATAAACCATTAAGAGTAGCACAAATTTAAACTAACTCCAATGGGAGGATATATAGTCTTTCCTATCAGTGTAGTGACAATGTAGTTAATCTGTGGGTGCATATTAGAGAATATGTACACTGAACATGATCTACTAGAATATTCCAGTGGAGGTTATGTCAAATATTCTTATGTCCATTTAATTGGTAGTCCTTAAACCTGAGACACAATAGTTGTCTTATGCATAGGTTATTAGGGTTTGATAGTATCTCGTACAACCTTAACTAGAAGAATGTAATCGGTACTCATTGGCTCTAATAACTTATGCATCAAGATAGATGAGTGTGCAATAAGGAATCACCACTCTCACTTTGATGAGAAAATGTCAAGATTAATTTACAAAGATAACTCTCAATTTGAATCTCTAGCCAGAGTGATAGGTAAATTGTGAAAAGATTTTCACTGGGCTTACCTTATTGAAATTATATTTTGTAGAACATATATCAAGTTGTTAAGATAGGGTTTGACCAATAACCATACCTATTATCTTAACAGTGACATTAGGGGATGAAGGATTAAGTAATAATAAGGGTTCATTTAGTTCTGCTATTCACCCACACCTAGGTTACGTCATGATATGTTGCTAGATGTCACTCATGACTAGTGAAGGCCTAATGGTAAGTGTTATCATTGAGGAAAAAATTGGAATTGTTCCAATTGAACCATAAATAGGAAGTTTCTATTTTAGGAGACATTGAGATATCTCTGTCCACTACTAGGTTGGAGTGAACCCAAAGGGTCACACACATTAAGGGCATAAGTGAGTCTTTTGAATTAAAGGGATGAGAATATTCATATTTATTAGTGATTTGATCCTCATTATTGATGGCAATAAAATAATTGAAGCTGGATTTTTTATGAGTGATACCCAAGACCAGAATAACAACGAAGGCAAAGAGTTAGAAGGTGATCCTTTACAGCCGCGTAAAGATAACAATTTGAGCTTCTTTAATCTTACGATTGAAAAATGTACTTGTATTATACCTGTTCCATCTAACTCAAGTGTTGTCAAGGATTCCATATCCCAAGATCATCAAGTAATGTGTCAATTCTTGAGCAGCCAAAGAGAATGAGAACTTGAAGAGACTTTAACCTGTAATGCTCTTTGGAGTATTCTTAAGGTACTTGCAATCCTTCATATTCAATACAAGAAGTCTATCAAGATGCTCAATGGATTGGTGAATCCCAACCAAACTTGAACAGTCTTTAAGTATTAGTTTATCGAGATTGGGGAGTTTTGAGAAGTCAGGAGTTTGTACCAAGTAATGGGAATGACCGAGATTAAGGACTTTCAAACTTTTGAGAATCTGTTGAATGAAAGAGAAAAGCATGATATTAGATTCGAGGAAGTGCACAACTATTTTGAATAAGAAGTATATATATGCTATATATACCTTGGTATCCTTCCAAACTAGCTTCAAGTTGCTATACTGCATGTCAATAGCAACTAGGTTCTCGCCATGAAAATTGTTTGGTATAAACTTTAGAGGGAATCCATGCCAGCAAAGCCATCTTAACTCTTTGGAGAGATGTTCGTAGCTTCCTATGAGGCTTATGTCATTAAGTTGAAGTAATCTTAGCTTTTGCATCTTCACAAATGCTTCTGTACACAAATGTACCTCATTCGGGTTAGGAAATTTTAAGATGAGTCCTTCGATTGCTTCTGTTCCCTGTTGAGAAAGTGTATTGCGTGAGAAAATTGGATATATGTGTATTTGCTAGTACATTTATGTGGATACACGCATAAATTTGACAAGAGTCAATATGCATATTCCTTGATATTAGATGCAGTTTAAAAAAAATAAAAATCATCCATACGGTTCTTACAGTATGTTTTGTCAATACGTGAATGACATCTTCCTGAAGCCACAATCTATTGCATTTTCCAGACTCCTTAAGGGATTTTCGCAAGCAATTTCTCTTCCCATATCTCAAAGCAAATCATGCATCGTTATCTTATTGTCTTCAATTGTCAAAAGGCATTTGTGAATGAGGACACTAATTCCAATTTTTGTAAAGAAGCCACAACCGTTTAATATTTGAATGACATAATTTTTATCCATTCCAATGAAAAAACAAGCAATATCAAGGAATATATCCTTTTCCTTACCATCACTCAATGCATCAAAACATATTCTTAGCTTTCTTAAAATTTGATCATGAGGAATTTTATTCAATTTTTCTAATGCACTTTTCTATTCAAGCACACTTCTAGAAAACATATAAGAACCCAAAACTTCAAGAGCTAACGACAATCCTCTAGAGTAAGCAACTACATTTTTAGAGAACTCAACATAATCATCAACATGATGACTTTTCCTAAAGGCATGCCAACTAAAAAGCTCAAGAGAGTCGGTTGTTAGAAGTATGCCCTAAAACCAATCCTAAAGGGTATATTGAGTTTCATATTATCTATATATGGAAGGTATAACTTATCTAATATGTTCTAACATATATGATAAGGTCCATGAATAAATGATAAGAGAAATATGCATCTCAAGGTGTTGAGATAGAGAGACTGATATTTCTCATATACATCTATTCTAAAAGAGTTCCTACTCAAAGGTTTATTAAAGTGGATATTTAATTAACCGTATGAAGAGTAGCACAGATTTAAACCAACTCATATGGAGGATAGGTAGTCTTTCCTATCAGTGTAGTGACACTTAGGTTAATCTGTGGGTGCATATTAGAGAATATGTACACTGAACATGATCTGCAAAGAGTATTCCTATGGTAGTTCTGTCAAAGGAATATTCTAGTGTTATGTCCATTTATTTGGTAGTCCTTAGACCTGAGACACCATAGCTGTCTTGTGCATAGGTTGCTAGAGTTTGATAGTATCTCGTACAGCCTTATCCATAAGGTTGTAATCGGTGCTTATTGGCTCCAATGAGTTATGCATGAAGATGGATGAGTGTGCAATAAGGGATCATCACTCTCAGTTATATGAGAGAGAATGTCAGGATAAGTTCACAAAGATAATTCTCAAAGGGAACCTCTGGCCAGAGTGATAGGTAAATAGTGAAAAGAGTTTCACTGCGATTACCTTATTGAGATTATATTTTGTGGAATAGATATCAAGTTGTTAAGATAGGGTTTGACTAAAACCATACCTATTATCTTAACTGTGACATTAGGGGATGAAGGATTAAATAACATGAAGGGTTCACATAGTTCTGCTATTCACCTAAACCTAGGGTATGTCATGATATGTTGCTAGATGTCACTCATGACCAGTGAAAGCCTATTGATAAAGTGTTATCAATGAGGGCAAAATTGGAATCGTTCCAATTGAACCTTGAAATAGAAAGTTTCTATTTTGGGAGACATAGAGATGTCCCTGTCACTGCTAGGTTAGGGTGAACCCAAAGGGTCACACACAATAGAGAGTAAGTGAGTTCCTTAAGCTTGTGGGAGGGGAATCCTATCATGGAGTTTGTTTGATTTTAATTATTAAAAGTTAATTGATTAAAAGTCAAAACTAACCGAGAATAGGATTACTCTATTCAAGGATGTTTGGTCATGCTAGCACTAGTAACCAAACAACCCCAAAGAGGAGAAAGTCTATAAATATGAGTGTTTAACACACTCTAGGTCTAAGCTAAACCCTAGGGCCGAAAATTCTCTCTCCCTCTCCCTCCCCATGCTAGCTTGCTCACAAGGGTTGTGAAAGGCTAGGAGGTTCAAGGAGTCTTGCTCTCGTGTGGATACGCTTTGGAGGTTTCATACGTTTGAAACTCGAAGGAAAGCTACACCGAAGAACACAATCAAGTAAGATTTATTTGCTTTGATTATTTGTGTTTGTTTATATACATGTACCCGATGCTTGAATCGTTCTTGGAGGTTTTGTGAACATGGATTAATTTTATAAACCGAAAAAGTTTTGTTTTACCTATTCCGCTGCGAATCCATGTCTGTGGTTTTTCATAGAACCTTTCATCGGTGTCATTCAATTCTGTAGCCATATATATTTCATCCACTTCAAGTTCCTTTAGCAAATGCTCATCTCTTGTTGTGATGATAATTTTGCTTCTAGGACCAAACCAATTACGGTTTCTTGCTGTAGCATTCAGTTGGTCCAATTGATCTACATCATCAAGAATAACAAGAGCCCGTTTATGATATAGCCTTTCTTTTATCACATTGATTTCCTCGCCAACACTGCTTATCTTTATCTTACTTGTCTTTAAGATATCAGAAAGAAGTTGTTATTGTAAATGAACCTGACCATTGTATTGCTTTGAAATTTCTCCAACATTTACAAGAAAGCTTTTACTTTCAAAAATATGAAACTATCGATTATAAACTGCTTTGGCAATGGTGGTTTTGCTAATCCCACCCATCCCACAAATTCCTATTGTACGAATATCATTTGATCCAACTCTTAGCAACAAATTTATATCTCGCACACGAGAATCTATTCCAACCGGGTAGATGGCTTCATTTAAATACGTGTGGTTAAGTTCAATCAAAATAACTTCAACAATTCTCTTGATAAACTTGGCTTCATGCCTGCAAGTCATTCAAATAAAAAATTAATATAAGGGACACTAAACAAGTATAACTTTAAATGAATAAAAAGATTTTTTTTCTTTCGGATAAACGGAAATAACACACAAATTAAATATACACACGAACTCACATACACATACCCACATACAAGCATCACTCAAATACCACCTCTAAAAAGGTACTTAACCTTTAGAGGTGGCACATCAATACCGTGAAGCAAACTGTGCGGCAAATTTTTTGGTAAGAGAAGGCGAAATGGGAAGAAATGCAATTTATTTTAGTCATCAAAGCTTTCCACGGATTTTAAAAGGCATTGTTCGGATTGACTTGTTGGGGCTTCCTTCTATTCGCAGATAAGTATAGGTTTGTTTATAATTTTTTGGCTATTATATTGATTCGTTATTGATGTTGTTTGGTTTTGATGCTTGGGATTTGTGAATCCCTTGTATCCTGCTTGTTTCCTCGGTATTCCTCCGCCATAAGCGAGGGCTTTATCAATAATATTGGGGTAGGGGCTACTTTCCTGTGGCCCTGACTCTAATGTAAAAAAAAAAAAAAAACTTTAGAGGAGTGATGGAACTTATGAAAGTGAGTGAAACTTCACTTTTAAACGATGTGGGATATGTGATGTAAAGTTCAATACACAATTCATTTCTTCCAATGTGCGCATTGCATTTTGATATTCAGAGAAAAGATACTTTCTAGTTAATTATATAGCTAAATTCTCATGCAGTTTTGCATAACCCTGAAGAAACCCTCATATTTCTAACGTAATTTGATAAAAAGAAATTTACATTTTTTAAAAAGAGTACTTTAGCACCTCTCAAGTTTTAAAGACAATTTGATATTTTCACTCTGCAATTTGGTTTTTACAAAAATGAATAAAGGAAATAGTTTGGGTTTTCTTTTAAGTAAATAAAATTAATAAATTTTAATTTGTGGGTGCAGTGTATTATAAAAATGGAAAATTCCATTCTTCTTTCTTAGTGCATCTGACTAAGTTGGAATAGCTATTTCGAGAAACCGACCGTGGATTTGATGTTCCACTTATACTTATCATGTATGCAAAAAATCACATTGATCCAATGGTCCATTTTTGCAATTTTCAAAGAAATTGTAAACAATAATGAAAAAATTGTGAAAAACCGTCACTGTCTATTTATTGGAAAACCGACTGTTGAATCAATGTGATTTTTTTCATTCATGATACGTATAAGTAGAGCATCAAATATAACGGTTGGTTTCTCGAAATAGCTGTTCCAAGTTGAAAAGGGGTGGATAATGCTATTATTTTGCAAGAAATTGTTCATTCCATGAACAACAAAAAGGGTGTGGGAGGTTTTATGGCAGCAAAAATTAATGTTGAAAAGGCCTATGACAGGCTTGAATGAAGCTTTATTGCCAAAACCCTTAGGTGGTTTAATTTTCCCCTTTCGCTTATAAAGCTTATCATGAGCTGTGTCACCTCTGTGAGCACGGCTATCTTGATTAATGGAACCCCTTCTAAATCATTTTCTCATAGTGATGGGCTTAGACAATGTGACCCCTTATCCCCTACCTATGTATTCTTTGTATGGAATTCCTTGCCCTCTCTGTTGAGAGCTTTTATATTTCCAAGAGCTGGTCCCTATCTCTACCTCTAGAGGAGGACCTGGCTTTACCCACCTTTTCTTTATGGACAACCTGTTGTTGTTTGCTAGGGCTGATGTTGGGGAGAGTAGGAGTATATGTGATACTTTGGAACACTTCTGTACCCTCTTTGGTCAAAAGGTTAGTACTGGTAAGTCCAAACTTTTCTTCTCTCCCAATACCCTTTCTCATGTTAAACCTGAAATTTGCGATGTCCTAGGTATGGGTGTCACTGCCAACCTGGGCCGTTATTTGGGTTTTCCTATTCATATGTCTAGGATCTATAAAAATGACTTTGGTTTCCTTAAGGAAAAGGTTGGTCTTAAACTTGCTGGCTGGAAAGCCAGTTTACTTTCCATGGTTGGGAGATCTATCACTACAACAAAAATGCACATTTACGGCATTTTTTTTACGGCGTTTATATATAAACGCCGTAAAAAGTGGTCATAATGTCATAAATCCCGTGTTTTTTAATATAAGTCGTAAAAGCATTACTATTCACGGCGTTTATTAAATGCCGTAAAAAGTGTTAGTATTAACGGCGTTTTTTAAACAGCGCAAAAGATTTTCCTTATTCGCGGCGTTTATTAAACGCCGTAAAAAATAAAGCATTAGTATTTACGGCGTTTTTCAAATGCTGTAAAAAGTATTTGTATTCGCAGCGTTTTTCAAATGCCGTAAAAAGCCTAAGTATTCACGGCGTTTATTAAACGCCGTAAAAAGTGTGCCGCGAAATTTATTGACTTCCCTCCTTTTCTTTTCTTTTCCCCGCGCCCTAATTTGCTCTCACTCGATCAGCATAAATTTTATCTTTTAGGGCGTTTATTAAATGCTGTAAAAAGTATTAGTATTCACGACGTGTTTTAAACGCCGTAAAAGAATTAGTATTTACGGCGTTTTTTAAACGCCGTAAAAGATTTTTCTATTCACAGCGTTTATTAAATGCCGTTAAAGAAAAGTCTTTTACGACGTTTTAAAAACGCCACAAAAAGTCTTAATATTTTGCAAAATTTTGGCTTCCCTCTTTTTCTTTTCTTTTCTTTTTCCCCGCCCTCATTTGCTCACTCGAACAGATCGAAGCTACCCCATTCTCTTTCTCTATCGTTTTCTCTATCTCTGCTCCGCCGTTCATCCTATTCCCATTCCCTTGCCGCCGATAATGGTACTTGTTGTCGATTTGTAGATCTGAACAGAAGCTACCCCCTTCTCTCTCCTTGTCTATCTCTTTCTCCCTGCAAACCCTAAGTCTCTATCGTCTCTTTCTCGCTCTCAGCGACAGCACGCCCTCTGCCCTAAACTTGCGAAGACGAAGCTTGACCTCATTTGTTGATCGGTATCCTCTCTCTAGCTATGAAGCCCCTGTGAGCATCTCGTGTGAAAACGAAGACGAAGCCCCATTTATATTATCCATCTTAGATGGACAATATAAATGATCTAACATGAATTTGTTGTTCAATTTCATGATTTGCTTTTACACTGGAAATGTTGGCTGACGATTTTGAGCTTGCGAATTAGGTTGAGGCATCGACAAATCATGTAGCGGACCAGCAGATACCCGTCTACGATCTTCCGTCAAAGATCCGTTGCCGTGTGATCAACGTCCAATTGAAGGTACTCTGTTTGGCTCTTCCCGTTGAAAAAAAATAGAGGATTTTGGGTTTTATGCTTTGTTGGGTTTGATATTTTTAGTCGCCTGTCAGTGTGAACTGTGAAATGGCATTGTGTGAAAGGGGTTTTGGTTTGCTAACCGCGTTTATTTTATCTGTATGTGTGTAGGCTGAACCAGACACGGATGAGGTGTTTGCCCAAGTCACTTTGCTTCCTGACAAAGTAAGTTTCATCTAATTGTTGTGATTTTATTGGACTTTATAGCAGCCGATGCAGAGTTGAAATGGTAAATGTAGGATTGATGTGTTTCTCGACAGCAAGACGATAATTTATTGGAAAAGGAACCTCCGCCACCTCTGCCACCACGCTTTCACGTGCATTCTTTTTGTAAAACCTTGACTGCGTCCGATACGAGCACCCACGGTGGAGTTTCAATCCTGAGGCGACATGCAGATGAATGCCTTCCGCCATTGGTTAGTGTTCATTGTTTGAAATTTCCGTTCTTTTGCTTTGTTTAAAATTAGGTTCCTAATAGTGTTTTTTTTTTTTTTTTCTTTCTTTTGGTAGGACATGTCCAGGCAACCTCCGACCCAAGAGCTGGCAGCCAAGGATTTGCATGGAAATGAGTGGCGTTTTCGTCATATATTTCGGGGTAATGCCTTTTACTTTCTTTTGGCTTGTATCAAATTATTATTCCCCTTCTTGTGAGCAACGCCTATAAGTGTATTCTCAGTCCATCTGCTATGGTGGCTTGTTATTTTTCACTTATTTGTACAATTGGTAATATTACTACTTCTACAAGGAGGTGGCAAACTTTCAGGACTTGACGTGTATGTACAACATTCATCTATAAAAAATCGTGTGATCCAGACTTGTGAGGGATACTAGAATTTTTGGAGATTATATTGGCATGTTGTGGGATGTGTGTGTAGTGTATGATCTTGAAATGCTGAATTCCCAACGGAATGTCTCTTGAACCCCAATAAATCAATGTTATCCTCGCCATTTAATATGCACTTCAGAACTGTTTAGTCCTGCATAGAATTCTGATAGTCAAGTAGCAAGTTGGGAATTTATGTTTATAATAACAAAACAATAGGCTGTCAATGTATTCTTGTTTCTCTTGTTTAGCTTACATGATTATGGGAATACCAGGTCAACCAATGAGGCACTTGCTTCAAAGTGGTTGAAGTCTTTTTGTTAGCTCAAAAAGACTTGTAGCTGGGGATGCTTTTATATTTCTCAGGTTTGTTTACTTCTTCATATTCATTGCGCATTCAACGTTTGTGCTAGTTTCCATACATTTCTAAATGATCTAACATGAAACTTCTAGAGGGGAGAATGGAGAGTTACGTGTTGGAGTGAGGCGCGTAATGAGACAGCAGGGCAATGTTCCGGACCATCTTCAGTCATATCCAGTCACAGCATGCATCTTGGTGTCCTCGCAACAGCATGGCATGCCATATCGACAGGAACCTTATTCGCCGTTTATTACAAACCAAGGTGAGTGATTTATTATATATATGCAGTGCGTTGACACTAATCAAACAAAAAACCAATTAAAGGTTGGATATGTCGATAATTGGGTATGGGGATTGAATGTTTCGGTTGAGAGTTTTAATTTGTTGGAGGGAAATATTGCTGTTACTCTGGTTGGTTGAGTTGCTGTGAAGGAGCCTTGAACTCAAATCACTCGCATGCTGGTGGGTCTTATGTTCAAGTGTGATCTAGAATTATTGGACCTATAATTTTCATCACACCCATTGGACAGTTGAAAGCATGTATAGATCTTTTACATATCAATCTTCTATCCTTCCATTTAATATGTCCTGGCTTTTGACTTAAGCTTGTGCAAATTATCATGTGAGTGATTCAATTATTATTATAATACTTCTGCACGGGTATGTTACTCATGCATATTATGTATCTACATGCTGGTACATTTAGTTTAGCACCTCATTTATGGCAGACTGGTTTGGAGGTTTGCAGTTCTTATTATATATAT
>JAESVK010000714.1:896592-911662 GCA_017140935.1 Hamamelis virginiana | reverse complement strand
TCTATCCGGATTATTAATGCCCAATAAATAATCCTATGACTAGGAATATCTAATAAAGAAATCTTTAACAATATAAGTCTCCTAATCTCAACTCTTGAGATCTTATATTGACATTCCTTCTAAGGACTTATCATGAATATAATAACAGAAGAATACATGATAATCAAAAGCCCATTTTATTAATGAATAATAATAATACATGAATCAACTTTATGTCCTAAATTACACCAGTGAGATTGGCTATTAGGGCATATTACTAACAGACTGGTTATTCAAAAAGCTGGTGCTTATTCTTTTTCATTCTCTCTTGTAACTAAAATGCTGGAATATTTATTTATGCTTTAGTCTTCATGATTATATGATATGGTTCTAAATTCGTTTTTGACCATGTGTGCTTCTGCTATGGAATTCTGCTTTTTAGAGAGGGTCGAGTGCTAAGAATTGTGTAGAAAGAGTTCTGGTTAAGCCATCATCTCAGGTTGGGAGGTGGGGACTTTTGAGTGATGAACAGAGTTCGCAGAATAAGATAAGGTAAGGCACCTATCATCAGTTAGATGCTTGATGTATTAAAGTTATTGCCTGTTGGCTGGCTAAGAATTCTTAGTGAAATCTGTAATATATTTACTTACTCATTATAATGGATGAATTGTATCAAGATGAATTGTATACTGGACATGTGATTAAGGAGCTTGTATTAGAGGTATGGTTGGATTTTGTTATCATGTCTATGGCCAGAATTGTGTAGCATGTGTCCGTGAATACCACATTGAAAAACATGTTCAACAACAATTTTGATATTTGCTTTTCTAGAATTCATGTACACTTTCATTGAGATAAAAAATAGCAATTTCTATTGTTATATTCCGTACAAGGTAGGCTAAGTTGGCTAGCTCTATATACAGACCACATTTCCTTGTGCTTTTTTCTTATAAAAATAGAATCATATGACCAATTATAGAGAAATTGGTTAAAGTTCATTAATTTTTTTATACAATGCATGATAAGATACAAAATAAATGTCGTAAAAGAGTATTTACGGCTTTTAATAAATGCCGTTAAAAAAAAGGCGCCAATATTTCCATATTTTTTTTACCGCCAAATGACAATTATTTAAGGCGTTTTTTAAATGCCATAAAAGAGTATTTACGGCGTTTAATAAATGCCGTTAAAAAAAAGGCGCCAAGATTTCCCTCCATTTTTTAGCGGCAAAATGACAACTAGTTACGGCGTTTATTAAACGCCGTAAATACTAGTATTCACGGCGTTTTTCAAACGCCGTAAAAAGCTGGCTTTTTACTGCATCACGATAGTCGGCATGTTTTGCAGCGTTTGATAAACGCCGTTAATAGTTATTTACGGCGTTTTTTAAACTCCGTAAAAAGCTATTTTTCTTGTAGTGTATGTTGGTCAAATCCGTCCTGAGTGCTATCCCTAATTATTACATGCAGTATGTTTGCCTCCCAAAAACTACCTGCAAGTCCTTAGATACTTTAAGCAAAAAATTTCTGTGGGGTTCCTCTCCTGAGAAAAAGAAAACCCACTTTGTTGATTGGGACTTGAATTCTAAAGCTAAAGAGGATGGTGGTCTAGGGATTATGAAGGTTGAGGACTCTAACCTTGTGCTTCTTGCTAAACTTAATTGGTGTTTCCATTTTGAAAACACTTCCTTTGCTAACACTATTAATCATTAATACAAAAGATTCAATGTTGATGTTAAGGGAAAGTCTATGAATAGTTCTGTTTTATGGGAAGGGTTAAAGAAAGGTCGTGCTTTATTTGATGCTGGGACTAGATGGGTCACGAAAAAGGGTAATAAGATTAAGTTTTGGTATGATGATTGGCATAGGCTTGGCTACCTTAGGAAGTTAATTGTTGGACCTCTCAACAGAAGTGAAGAGGACCTTACGGTGAGCCAAATAATTGATAGAAATGGCATGTGGCATTTTGAAAAAATCTCCTTTCCCATCCCTTATAGTATCCGTGAGAGTATCACAGCCACCCCTTTGTAATTGTTTGTTAATGAGGAGGATAGGTTGTCCTGGAAGGGTTCTCAGAATGAAGAGTTTCGTGCTAAAGTTGCTTTTAAAACCCTCAATAAAACCTGTACTGAGCCTAGGCAAGCCCAAAAGTGGAAATCTATATGGAGATGTGATACTTTGCCAAGAATTCAATCCTTTTTGTGGTTGTGCATGCATAATAAACTTGCTTGTAAAGATGTGCTTCTCAGACGGCATATGGTTGATTCTGATTTATTCTCCATCTACTTTTCTCATAGTGAATCTGTTTTTCATATTTTGTGTAGCTGTGAGTATGCTAGGGAGTTTTGATTCTTCATGCCCTTGAATTTGATAGGTGATGCCAACCTTCCCTTTGATGAATGGCTGCCCATTAATCTTTCTTCCAAAGCCACCTTCCATGATGGGTTAGTCCCCACTGCTAGTCTATTCTCCTATGCCTACTGGTCCTTGTGGATTAATAGAAACAAGTTCATTTTTTAATAAAACTTGCTTTCCCCTGAGGATAATATTGAGTGTTCCCTACATAAAGCCATAGACTTTTGTCTTCTTACAGGTAAGTCTAAGTCCCCTAGTAAGAATAGGGAAGTGCTTGTCAAGTGGAACCCCCCTTCCCCCCCTTTTGTTAAACTTAATACTGATGGTTCAGCTATTGATTACCCTAGAAAAGCAAGCGCAGTTGGTTTAATTAGGGATCACAATGGCAGATGACTTGTTAGTTTTGCTAGGGGTATTGGATGGAGTGACAACCTCTCTGCCGAGCTGTGGGCTCTAAGGGATGGCTTGAAGCTAGCTCTTGATATGAAGTTCATGCACCTTGAGATTGATTTGGATTCTATGTCTGCTATCGAGCTTGTTTCTAAGGGTTTATCTACGTCCCACTATCTTAGTCCTCTTATGCTTGACTATAGGTGCCTTATGGAGCGGCTGGAAGGGATGGTTATTAAGCATACGTTCAGAGAAGGAAATCAGTGTGCTGATGCCCTTGCTAAGGATGGTTGCACTAACTTATCGGGCTTCACTTTATATTATTTACCGCCTACTTGGCTTAAGCTTTTGTTAGACTCAGATGCTCATGGCACCACTTTTTCTCATTTCCTAATATAATGATTTCCTGTTTACCAAAAAAAAAAAAAAAAAGAGATCTCTTCTCTCAAACTGCTTTCCTCTTTTTTACACACCACTCAAACCACAACACGTCAGGGTGGTTTTTTTTTTTCAGGTTAAAGTGTCGGGTGATATAGAATTGTTGTTTTAAAATATGTTTAAGGTAATATTGCAAGGATACATATGTATATTTGTTGAAACATACGTATGCATATTTGCTTAATAACCTTAAACAATGAACAATAAAGAATAAGCTACTTTTAACTTTTTTTTTTAGTCTAAACACACACACACACATACATACAGTCTTGATCATGTAAGGACGTCTTTACCTATTTTATCGTCTACCCACTTTCAGTTAGAGTGTTCACAGACTGTATTTTGAAAACCGATTGTCAAATCACTGTGATTTTTGACAGACATGACATTCATAAAAAGATTATCTAATCCAACTCTCAATTTTTCAAATTACCTATCTTATGGCTCTAAGAAGGGATGGGCTAACAATAAGATCGGTAAGGATATCCTTACCTAATCATAACTCTCTCTCTCTCTCTCTCTCTCTCTCTCTCTCTCTCTCTCTCTCTCTATATATATATATATATATATATATATATATAAACTTTTTAAATGATTTAAATTAAAGATATTATATATTATTATTTTGGATTTTAAAAGCTTATCTATACTACTAAAAGTGACTTGAATTGAAAAAAAATTTATTAACAAAAATGTCCCTAAAACTTTGAATAATAAGATAAGTAGACATAGTCTTACAAAATTTCAGAAATTATAATAAAAAAAAATTCAAATGATTTAAATTGAAGATATTGTATATTATTATAATTACTATTTGGGCTTTAAAATTTTAATTGAAATTGGTGTCGATCTATTGTTGATGAATGGAACATTCTTGAATATTGTAATTCAATGCATGGAAAAGTTCATTGGTTTTAGATGATTTACTTAACCAATTGGTGTGGTTAATTTATCCAAGTTTCTTTTATTAATGTGATTAATGTATCAAAAATAATTTGATGAATTAATTAAATCTAGAACATTGAGAACAAGAAGTCAAGAGCTGAATCTAAAAAATTTAGGCTTTGTTTGGCCCTCAACTTTAAAAACAGTTTTTTGTTTTCAAGAATGAGAACAGAAAACTGTTTTTGGTTTTCTAAGTACGAAAAACTCGTTTGACACATATAAGATTGAAAACAGTTTTCAAAAACACAAAATAACGAAAACTTGTTTGGTGCAAAACTATTTTTCATTTTCAGTTCTCTCTCTCTCTCTCTATCTCTCTCTCTCTTTTTCCATGTATCACTATAGATTGACCAAGTCATGACATTGGCACATAATTTGCATTTTTTTCTTGTTGTAACAATATCCATATCCAAATAATTGGTAATTTAAATTGTGCACATTCCAATCAATCAAAATATGAACATTAGATGAAATAAAGTGCATGGATAGTCCATTACATAAATGAGAATAAAGTGTCTATACCACCATTAAACGTACTACATACATAATCAAAATGTCTCTTTGCTAAGAATATTATCCATAAATAATAAATTACATCCAAGTAACTATTAGCAGTGTATAATGCCCACGTTGAATTTGATATTTTGTCCCTAATAGCAGCCAATTGTGATGCACAAGCATAAGAGAAGTCAACTCCATCAATTGGTCGGCTACTACTTGCATCATTTGAATTTTCAACCTCAACATCCTCCCTTTCATACTCCATGAAAATGTGATCTGTTCGAGTCCTCTAACGAATAAAATTATGCATGGCACAACAAGCAATCACAGACTTTGGTTTGGCTGCGGATCATGTATGGTGCGGATTTTTTTTTTTTGGCCTTTTGGCCAATGTAAATCAAGTGTTTTGAAAAACAGACCATTGGATTGAATATTATTCCTATGTACTACAGGCATGCCAAAAATCACAGTGATCTGATGGTCGATTTATGAGATACAGACTGTGAAAATTTTTAATAGTTTGTATACTGTATAGAAGACTAGTTGGGTTGGTGGGGAGAGGGAAGGTATGTGCCCCAAAGAGTTTTGAAATTACTCCCTCATAGTTATGTTGCTCACAAGAAGGTTCAAAATATTCACTAGAGCCTCCCCTCAATTTCTCCCAAGTTGACATATTTACAAAGGCCTCACCAAAGAAATAATATATTCACTTTGCTCAAAGAAAATTTTCCCCATGCCACCCCAGGACATGGATGTAGATTGAATATTTAAATCAGCACCATGAGCAACTAAATCAAACTATCTGAGGTTGAAAACACAAACCTTGTACAAGCACCTCAGCCCAATGTAAATAAAGTAATAAAAATCTAACTTTTGTTGTATGAGAACACCAAGAATATGAAGGAAAATTACTATTACCATTTAAACTAGTTGTTGCTTAGATGGATTTCTAATCCATATGTCTATAAGTGAGATTGGTCGATTGAAAAGTTATGAGTGCCAGCCCACCACTGTCATATTTTTGTTTTGTTTCCCAATTCATCTTCTGATAAAATAAACTAGTTCTTGCAGTGCCTTCAACTTGCACAATTTTACTCTTATCTTAGTGGTGCACTATTGGTCTTTGTTGCACATGGCTAAACCACTCAGCCAACACTCTCCATTGTACCCCAATTGGGTCTACTAAAAGGTGCATCTAATTCTAATTCTACTCTTTTTTTTTTCTAGCCAGTTTACTGCTTCATCATCCTCAACTACCTTCTTTTATGAAAATGTTTCTTGACAACCAACATTTTGTACAAATTCACCATTTCAGAATTTCTGAAATTACTCTCTTTCCTTTGAAACCTGTCTACTATTTTGATGAAATTCTTCCAGCCTTCTCATTCAAACCTTTCTGGTATAGTTATGAATCTTGATATACCATTAGCACCCACATTAGACAAACGCAGAAATCTTCCATTAACATTAGCTTGCAATTCCAGCAACATAGTATTACTTCTACCCCTGCATTTTCTGAACCATCTCTGATTACCTCTCCACTGAATAGCCTCCTCATACTTTTACAAAACCATCCAAAGCCATCTTTCTAGAGCAATGTAGTGTAAATTTCACCTTGTTTGGCAAGAGTGGTTGAGGTGTAGTGTGAATGTATCAAAATTACACTGGTAGTGCATTTACATCAAAATTAATATCTATGTCCAAATGAGATTTATTGGGTTTTTCACGTAATGTTTCATTGAGGTTTCCCATCAAACAGTTTACATGTTTCAGCAAATCAAACTTAATTTACCCACCAAAAAAAAAAAATGCAAGCTCAACATTCAACAAGAGTCAAACTATCAAACAGCTACTTCACAAAAGTTACAACAACAACTATTATTCAATCTTCAAGTGTAAAAGCAAAAAACAAATTCGATCCAAAAAATCCAAAGAGAGAGAGACAAAACAACAATAAATTCAACCAACCTTTAACTTTTGAATCAAACTCAACATTGGGATTGTATAATCAAGATCAAAAGCAGCCTGTTGTTCTCACAAAAATTCCAAAAACCAGCTTGGGAGGAGCCAGTAATCAGTGATGAGGGTCAGGGCCGGCCCTGAGATTTGGGGGGCCTTAATCGAACTTCTAAAATGGGGCCCTAAATAATACATAATAACACAAAATTTTTTATAAAATATTTAACTACCAATTTTTATTATTGTATTTGTTAATACACATACAAAGTTTGATGGTGCATATCATTACTATAATCATTTAGTAAAAAAGAAAATGCAATTACAAAAAGAGAGGTTGAATAGAAAAACATACCGGCTCAATTTCACTATCTTTTCACTATCTCCATCAATTACAAAAATAGCATTTATAACTCTTCTTTCTGCATTTATAACTCTTCCTTCTTTTTCCTTTTTTCATGTCCAGAAATATACTCAAGGCTGGCCCTGAGATTTGAGGGGCCTTAAGCGAACTTCTAAAATGGGGCCCTAAGTAATACATAATAACACAAAACAAAATTTATAAAATATTTAACTACCAATTTTTATTATTGTATTTGTTAATACACATACAAAGTTTGATGGTGCATATCATTACTATAACCATTTAGTTAAAAAGAAAACACAATTACAAAAAAAGAGGTTGAATAGAAAAACATACCGGCTCAATTTCACTATCTTTTCACTATCTCCATCAATTACTAAAATAACATTTATAACTCTTCCTTCTTTTCCTTTTTTCATGTCCAGAAATATACTTTCTATTAGGAGGCATAATTATATGATCAAACCTAAAACAGAAAAGAAATTAAAAATCAATTAACTTCTCTAAAAAATTCTTAAGAAATTTTCAATGTTTATATATTAAAAGTTATTTCTCATATGATAATGTTTCGATTAAAAAAAATAGTAATAAGAAGCTAATACAAAAGCACGTCTAAAGTCTTAAATCAAAATCTAAAAATCTCAATCTCATAACAAAGGACAATAATATATTATAAATCTATAATACCAAGCAAATATAAAGTCCTAAATCCTAAATTAAAATCCTAAATAAAAAATTTCAATCCCATATCAAATAAATAATAATAATAATAAATTGAAAACAAAAGGATAACAATAAAGAAAAAAAAAACGTTGCTTACTTGCTTTCTTTGAGTTCTTCAAGTTAGGGTCCTTTCGTCCTTGGAGAGTGGAGACTAGGGATGAATTAGAGGATAAGAGATGGAGAAACAATATTTTTTTTTTCTCACAAGAGACAAGCAATCAATCAATCTAAGGGAGGGGAAAATCCAAAAAGAATAGAGAGTTTTTTTTTTTTTTCCCACAAGAGATAAGTAATCAGGCATCAAGGGAGGGGAAAGAGACAAAAATGATAGAGAGAGAAGAAGGAAAGATAAAGGGATTTTTCACATGCCAAAAAGTCAAAAATAAAAAAAGGAGGCAATCTTCAGGTGAAAGTTTTGGCACATGGGGACCACAAGTAATTAGAATTCATTTGAAAGAGGGCTGACTTGTTGCACAGGCTTTAAAATCAGGATTTGGGCCATTCTTTAAATTATTAGTCCAAGCCCAATCCTAAATGTCCTATGGTCTATGGAGAGGGGCCTTGAAGAGGGGGCTTTTTTTTTGGCTGGGAAGTAATATATATGGACTAAGGATATTGGAGGGGGCCTTTTTTTTCCCTATAGATAATGGGGGCCTAAAGAAGCCGCTTGGGCTGCTTTAGGTCAGGGCTGGCCCTGATGAGGGTTTCCTTGCCGGAATCAGTATGATGAGGGATACCTCGCTGGAAATCAGTCACAGTCGCTGGTAATCGGCGACAGTCGCTGGAAGTCAGCAGTGAGAGAAGCCCATGCATTTTAGAAAACAGAAAATGGTTCTCTTAGAACTTTTTTTTTTTTTTTTTTTTTGGTTTTAAGCCTTAAATTTGTTTTTGTTTTCTTTTTTTTTTTTGTTTTTTTTGTTTTTGTCTCTTCAGAAAACAAATCAGCCAAACATGTTTTCTAATCTTTTATATGTTTTATAGAACTCTGAAAACAGTTTTCAGAGTTCATGACCAAAGAAGGCCTTACTAATTCTTATTTATAGGACCAAAAAATCTAAAATTTAAAATTAGATAATTTGGAATATTAAAAAAAAGAGCATTAAGAGATCATCACAGATTTTCTCACTATAATTGAGTAATGTTTTATTTAAAGTTTTATTGGACACCTTGATAACAGGTTAAAGTAATTAGCTCCTGCTAATTAAAAATGATCTTATTAACACATACTTAGTTTGATAGGTGACTGTGGAATTCAATTCACAATTTGAATTCTGCTTATGATTAAAACAGTTTCCAAACACATTTGAGCTCTGCTTATGCTTAAATAGAGTTATGCTTCTTTCTCTTCTACTTCAATTCATATGCACAAGTAGAAGCATATATGGCCCATTCACCACCATGAAGAGCATGACAGTGTGAGACTCTCCAAGGATATCCACTTTCAATTTTAATTATTCCCGTGCAAAAAAATCCTTCAAAATTCTATGGAACAATCCCAAGAAAAATCTTAGGGCCTGTTTACTTCAAGAAAATTTTCGTAATTTTCATTTCATTTTCAATAAAAATAAAAATAGCCTAAAAGACACATTTATTTGCAAAAAATGAAAACTAATTTTAAGAAAATGAATTCAATTTTAAAAAAAAAAAATGTAAAACATCAAAAATACGTTTTTTGTATTTTTACAAAAACAAAAAACAATGATTATATCGTGGCAATGCTTATGAACATAGAAAAAAAATATGTAGACCAACTGTAAAACCAAAAAATAAAAATAATGCAACATATAGAGATAATATATAATTTTAGTAAATGCATAAATGAAAAAAGTTTTAATTTTTGCAAAAAGTTTTAATTTTTTCAAAGTAAATACATTTTCTAAATTTTGAAAACTAAAAATAAAAACTATTTTTAAAAACTTTTCACCAACAAAAATTGTAAAAATTTTCATGTAAACAGACTGAAAAACTTCATATTCCATATCCCTCGTGGTCTATATGTGTAATTGTGCAAAGATCTACAACAGCTCTTGTTGCCCTTACAATGTTGCCTTCGGAAGAGCTTGTTGCGTTCATGAGAACCAACACTCACGCACAATGCCATTTTTTGGTTAGAACTCCCAAATCACATGCCTTAATGATGCATCAGCCACCAAAAGTACGTGAGTTCAATTTGGTTAAATTTTTTTTTTGCTCGAACTAGATTTTAATTTGAAAATGCTCTAATGACATACAAATGATTTGTAACTCCCAATTAATCAGGTATCGCAGCAGAGTCTCCATGTAATGTTCTTGTAAGATAGAGAATTAAGTAGAAAACCAAAAGATCGAGCGCTGTAGAATTTTTTATTTAGAGAACCAAATTTAACAAAAACATATAATAACTTAGTACTGAATTCCCAGAGAACAACCCACGAAGCATATATGATAATACTGGCAAATATCAAGCACAATCACCACCGCGAAGACGAAGCACAAGGTGGAGCGTAGATTCCTTCTGAATATTGTAGTCAGCAAGAGTACGCCCATCCTCAAGCTGCTTCCCAGCAAATATTAGGCGCTGCTGATCCGGCGGAATACCTTCCTTATCCTGAATCTTCGCCTTCACGTTATCAATGGTGTCCGAGTTCTCCACCTCCAATGTGATTGTCTTTCCAGTCAGAGTCTTCACAAATATCTGCATTCCTCCACGGAGCCTCAGAACCAGATGCAGCGTCGACTCCTTCTGGATGTTGTAATCAGCAAGAGTGCGACCGTCCTCCAATTGCTTTCCCGCGAAAATCAGCCGTTGCTGGTCCGGCGGAATACCTTCCTTATCTTGGATTTTGGCCTTCACGTTGTCAATCGTGTCGGAGCTTTCCACCTCTAGAGTGATCGTCTTTCCGGTGAGGGTTTTCACGAAGATCTGCATCCCTCCGCGGAGTCTAAGAACGAGATGAAGAGTAGATTCTTTCTGGATGTTGTAGTCCGCGAGGGTCCGGCCGTCCTCGAGCTGTTTTCCGGCAAAGATCAGCCTCTGCTGGTCTGGAGGAATACCTTCTTTGTCCTGAATCTTGGCTTTTACATTGTCGATGGTGTCGGAACTTTCGACCTCGAGAGTGATCGTCTTGCCGGTGAGAGTCTTGACAAAAATCTGCATACCACCACGAAGCCTTAATACAAGGTGAAGCGTAGACTCCTTCTGAATGTTATAATCGGCGAGGGTACGGCCGTCCTCGAGCTGTTTGCCGGCGAAGATTAGCCTCTGTTGGTCGGGAGGGATCCCTTCCTTATCTTGAATCTTGGCCTTGACGTTATCGATGGTATCAGAACTCTCGACCTCGAGAGTAATTGTCTTGCCGGTAAGGGTTTTGACGAAGATCTGCATCTGTAAATCAAAGATAAAATAATATTCAAACAATCTATCGAAGAATTGAAAGCAAATACCTATATATACATTAAGAAATTAGATAAATCGAAGATAAAATTCAACAATTCGATCAGAGACCCTTATACCTTCAGATAGAGATATTGGAAGATTGTTAAGGGCGATTTGAGAGAGAAGGAAACGAAATAGAAGAGATTTGATGGCGAAATTGGGTTGCAAGGACCTCTATTTAAAAGGCGAGGTTGCCGAATTAATGACGCATTTTGGGGAAAGCTAACTGGAAATAACGATGAAATAGGAGCAAAGAGTCGGTAGGCGGTTAGATGTTTCCGGATTTCTATTGACTCTCTAGAATCTTCCAAGGCTATTGTCGAGTCAGCATTGGCGGCGTCCAAAACGAGTACAGGTCTCTAAAACGAGTTTTTTGCAAATGTAGAGTTTGAATAATATAAAATGACAGGAATAGAGTTCGTTCAAAAAATTTTCAAAAAGTAGGTTTAGCCGCAACTGCGGCTTCATAAATCATTTTTCCTAAACATATAAATGCCGGAAAAGGAAAACAAAAAAAGAAAAATAAAAACCGCAATTGCGGCATTAAACTTTGATGAAGCCGCAACAGCGGCTTCACATCTCTCTACGCCTCTCTCCACTTTTATTTCCTGTGAGACAAAAGTCTCCTGACAAGTCACCTATTTTCCTTAAGAATATACAAACCACTTCACTTTTATTTCCTCTCTCCACTTTTATTTCATGTGGAGACAAAAGTCTCCTGACAAGTCTCCTCTTTTCCTTAAGAATATACAAAGCTTTTTCATAGATTATTTTACTTTGAGATAATAGTCATTATCCGTTTTTTCTATATTTCTCAATTTATTTCATTCTTATACTATATTTTACCATATGCACCTTATATAAAATTTTCAATATAACAAAATTACAATAATTTTTTAAAAAAAATTAATTATTGAATTATATATGTAAAAAGATAATAGTATAAGTTATATTTTGTAAATGATAATTTTCGTAGAGTCGATTGTAAAATAAATTTTAAAAAAATGAATGTTGGATTAAATGCTCTTTTTATATATGTTAGACCTATACTCATAAAAAATCTGCCATTGTTTTATTCTTTAAAATATCATCATTTTTTTACAATTAATTTAAAAATAATAATAATAATAAAAAATAAAAATAAAAACTGACCGTTGGATAACTGTGATTCTTGGTAGGCCTAATATACATAAGAAGAGTATCCAATACAATGATTGATTTTCAAATTATGTAAAAAACTGTAAAAATCTTATGTATGACTTTTAGTAGGCACAAGTTAGGAAACATATTTTTGGAAAAACATATTTGATATTTTTGCCAACTTAAAACCCCCAAAGTTAGTCTATTTTTATTATTTTAGATTAAGAAACCGTTCAAACCGCGTGGTTTGGGTTAACTTGGTTTAACTTTTATAATGGCTCAATTTGGGTTGGAATTTTAGTGAAACGTTATAATTGGGTTGGCTCATTCAAACCGACCAAACCGGATCGTTTACACCCTTACACAAAATACATATACGTATAACCAACGGTATTTGGAGGCTATAGCACATTAAAATCCATTCATATTGAACATCGTAATCTTGTGAATGACTGTAATCATGATGATGGACCTGCCTCATCATGAGATGGTGGTACGGGATTGTTGGGAGGTCCGATCCTTATACGCGTCATGCGTACATACCAACGCATATAACCCTCAGTGGTTCCTGGGGACATTGTTGCTGGATTAATGACAAATTGTGCACGTTGCTCCCATACACTGATGGCATCATTGTGAACTTCTGTCCAATCTATGGTATCTCGACCTCGACCTCGTCGATTGTATCTATGCAAGACTCAGAAGTATCGGCGTTGGCCGAAATGTACTGCTGGAACCCAAATTGGCTCAGAACTCGCTCTGGGCAATGTTGCTCGACATATGCAAAACATATAAGTGGAACTCGAGCCATCCACAGATGCCGCCATTGATAACAAATCAATGGTGCTCTCTGTATGCGATGTTCGGGATAAGGCTCCCAAATAACCTGTGAATGGAGTTAGGTTATAGAGAAACACAATATACATAAAGATATTTAAAATTTATAATATTTAAATTTATTTAAAAAATAATATAAATATGTACCTCGTATGGGGTAGCTCCATCAAATTGAGCTCTATATGCGTGTAGGAGGTCGAGAGGATTAGTTGTCGTTGACCTAGCCCTCGCCACGACCCACCTATAAAAATTACAAAATTTTTGTGTAAGCAAGGTGTCTTATTACAATACGTAAATTGAATGATAACATGTGAAACAATCTTACTGTGCTCCCAATACATGCTCCACTAGATTTGCTTGTAAATTTGCCAATAATATAGGATTTAGTTGAGGTCGACCGGTTGACAGGTGCTCCCGTGACCATAACTGCGATACATGATTTTAATTATTTATGATTCAAAATTATATACTAATGATGATAAATTTTGCTTGTACTACTTTGAATATATGATTAAAATGTTATGTAATAAATATACCTGTAGTAGCTGTAAACACCCGCAAAGCTGTGTAGATCGGCCATGGGCTGCATTACAGAGAGACCTGTAAAGATGAGCTAGCACTGCACTACCCCAACTAAAATTCGGTACATTATTTAAATCATCTAATAGGGGTAGGTATATCAATGACACTGTATCTCCCGTCGTGTCTGGGAATAACACCATTCCTATTAGTGCCAAAATATAGGCCCTAGCCAATTGTGTCCTTCTTTCTTCGCTGTGAATGTTTGCGTAGTCGGAGAAATGGAGACGCAACCAACTCAGTCGAACTGAAGACCTACTTATATTTCCAGGCTCTGGAGTCTGGCCCAATAATTGATTACAAATCTGAGACCAGTCATACTGTGTTTGCCCAATCACTGGCTGACTTTCAATCTGTAAGCCAACAAGTAGCAAAACGTCCTGTAAAGTAACTGTCATCTCACCATGCCTGAAATGGAAGGTGTGCGTTTCTTGTCTCCACCTCTCTACTAGGGCTGTAAGTAAAGACCAGTCCAACGGTATTGCCATTACTTGGCAAATACCACTAAATCCAGCTCGATGCACCAATCCACTAATCTCACTATGTAGAGCCCATGGATGGTGAACCCTACATGTCATGATGACATCCTACAACAAACCATGTTAGGTAAATATAACATGAAAGATATATATGCAATGTGTTGCATATTAAAAATACGTTATATGCATATCAACAATTTGTAATACGCACCTCGCCCTCCCAAATCCTTTCTGACACATGTGATAGTTGGAGAGTCAACAAATCGCCAAAGTCGGGTCCTGGGTACACCCCATCGATATACTCAGAATGTGTTTGACGAGGGCATCCTTGTATATCTCCCCTACCATGACGTGTACGTGGTGGCATTGTATATACACCTATAATTATATACTTGTAGAGAAGTTAATATATTAGCACACATTCAACTGGGATGTATACATTTACATACTTTATGAAGTCAAATATTGTTAATACCTATAAAACATTGTCGAGTTTTAATACCTCTACTATTATAATTGTAGTGGACATAGTAATTTAATTTTTATTACACATTACAATGAGTAATCCAAACATTTAATACCTATAAATGGATTACTTTTTCGATGGATACATATCACAACTTCTACTGCTAGCTTTGCTGGTTCCTTACTGGACATTTCCTTTTGTTGTGTCCGGGATTTTTACAGATAGTACATTTGCCTGCACCCCGAGTACCTTTTGCCCAATCCATCTCATTGTGAATGCGGTGACTTTTGGGTCGGCCAGCATTTCTCAACATATTTTTATCTGGAATAAGTTTCGGGCATTGGACTTGAGGCCAAGTGGAATGATGTGGAATGGGGTGAAAAGACGGAGACCAAGAGTTCAAATATGATTCCGTGTAAAAATAAGGATCCACGTAGGGCTTCCAGTTTAATTTTCGTTTAGCACAAACTGCCATAACATGGGAACATGGGTAATGGTAAAGAG
>JAESVK010000714.1:869743-881431 GCA_017140935.1 Hamamelis virginiana | reverse complement strand
ATATATATATATATATATATATATATATATATATATATAGACACACACACACACATAAAAAATAAAATTCTCATAAAGACTTCGAAGATAAAGCTAAATAGATTATAGGTCCATATATAATTAATAACTGTTAGAGATATGCCCTAAAATCAATCCTAAAGGGAATGTCAATTTCATATTATATTAATTAAAAGGTACAACTTGTCATATATGTTTAAATATATATATGATAAGATCCATGAATAAATGATAAGAGAAATGTACATCTCAAGTTGTTGAGATAGAGAGACTGATATTTCTCATACACATTTATTCTAAAGAGTTCCTGCTCACAGCTAGGTTTATTAAAATGGACATTTATACACCATTGAGAGTAGCACAGATTTAAACTAGCTCCAATTGGAGGATAGGTAGTCTTTCCTATTGTGGACACCCCATTTTTACCAATTATTTTATCATATGTTTATACAAATGATTAACTTGAATATTTGATCATTTGGTGGAGAATTCGGCTTGTAAAGACCAAGTTTCCAAAATTGCTTTTTTCGGAGAGAAAGGACAATTCATTATTTCATGTGTACTTTTGAATTGGAATTAGTTCATTTGTATTGCATTTGACTTTTGAGATATGTTAAAACATCCCTGTAAATTTTCATGACATTCTGATGAGAGCTCGATAGGTAATTAGGATTTTTGCAACTTGAAGGGCATTTTCGTCCTTTTTTTCGTATAATTTCCGAATGATCTCCGAATTCGAAACGGATTGTTTCATGAGGTTTATATGGATATGGAGAGTGTGTTTGAAGTGTCAATTGAACTTTTGAATAGTTGAAATAGATTCGCCCAAAATCAATCTTACGGGCGAGAATAAGTCAAACTAGGGTTTCATTCAAATTGACCGCGAATTGGTCGTTTTCACCAAAATCAAAGATTTTCAAAATATGTTTTCAAGTACCAATTTCATATTAAAACCATATTTTTTGGAAGTGGTGCAAGCCAAATTGATCAATTTTATAAAACAAGGAATGGTCATATGACCAATTTTGGCACAACTGGGTCAATTGGTTAGCTTTTTACTAAAACCCTTGACCATGGTCAGGTATTTTTGACTCAAAAACCTTCTAAAAATGTGGAGGATCAAAACACGGTCGTTTTGACACCTGAATCATCAAATTTGGATTCAAATTGAGCAAAATAAGGCAAAAATACGAAAAATCCATCGAAAATATGGCAAATTGAGGAAAGTCATCTCAGTGACCGTCCTAGCTAGGACGGCCAACCTTCCAGCCCAGGACGACTAGCAGTCCAGGCTAGGACAGCCATCAGGATGGTCGAGCATATTTTTGCAGTTTTGGAAGTTTTGGATTTCCCCACCCATTTTACCTGACTTTATTCGATTTTTTTGGGAAAATTCGAATTGGTTTCAGATTGCAAACCCTACGATGACTTATTCTAAGCCCTATGATGAATTTTACTGCATCAAATCCCAACCATTCATGGTTTTAAACCCTAACTCTATAAATATAACATGATAGAGTTAAGAGAGAGAGGACTAGGAGGCTAGGGTTTAGAATTTCGTTTTTGACTCATCATTTGGGAGAAAACCAGAGGAGAGGAAGGAGCAAAGGCGATAAAGCTTGAAGGAAGGAAGCCAAGAAGGAGGGAGAAGGTAAGTCTTCAATCCTAGTTTTGTTTTTCTTAATTCTTACATAAATCTTTTGTGCCATGGCGTAAGTTCTCTTCATTCTCATGTGAGATGAATCTTCTTCATTTTTTATAAGATTGTTTAGCATGTTAAGATGGTTTCTTATTCGTTTGTGCATGATAGGATCTTGATAGTTTAAGTTTTGTTGTTCATGGTATTTATTTAATATGTTTGCATGCTAGAATAGGGTATGTAGTTCATTTTTAGTATAGGGTAGTAGCAATATTTGTGTGTTTAGAAATATATAGGTTTGATATCATAATTAGTTCCATAATGATTTTATGTGATTAGATGTGTTTAGGGTTAATTTCATTATAGTTTTAGGTGAGCATGTATGTTTAGTTATTAATATGATTTTATGTGAGCATGTAGGTTTAGAGTAGTTATTAATATGATTTTATGTGAGCATGTATGTTTAGAATAGTTAATTTCGTTATGCTTTTATGTGAGTAGATTTGTTTAGGATGTGTTTTTTTTAATATATTTTTTTGTGATTAACATGTTTAGGATGATTTTTGTCATGATTGTAAGTTTAGAATGATGTTTCATAATATTTGCATATTGTTGAAATCTTGCAATAGTAATGATTATGTGGGTATATTGATTCATTTTTCTTTAGATATGTGATGAGTCTTGAGTCTTTTTTTTTTTTTTTTTTTTTTTTTTATGATTATTTAAACACTTGCCATGGATTTGATTGTTTGAATATAAAAAATGTGGACGAGGGAGAGTGCATAGGTAAGATCCTCCCCTTGTGTTTAAAATAATCGTTTAAAGCATGTTTTTTTGTTAATTTTTGATATGTTTTTGCATGATAATTTAATCGAGCATGATAGATTGTATGTTAGGGTGTTTATTTGTTATTTTCATGGATTAATAGTGGTTTTTAGGCTACTTCAAACATGTATTCAAATCTGTCCAGATTTGAATATATGTTTCAAAGTGGTTTAATTAACATTTTTAAGCCATATTTTTGCATGATTATTATAGCATTTTCATAATATATTCATGTAGAAAGCATGCTAGGCCATCTTCATGATTTTTATTCTTTGTTTTCAAGGTTTTTAGAGTGGTTTAAAGTTCATATTCAAATCTGTCCGAGTTTGTTTATGCCTTTAAATTATTTTAAAAATTGTTTTTAGGGCCAAATCCAACTTAGAAACATGCTTAGGTTCACATGGTGAAATTAATGTGCATTTAGGAGCATTTTCATGCATGGTTAGAATCAATTTCATGTATATTTGATTAATTTGTTTAAATTACAGCATGCATTGCATTAGGATTTTAGGTTTTTAGATTAACTTTAGGGTTAGTTAGAGACCCTAGGTTTAGGAAGGTCACTTGACCTTCCCTAGGACGGTTTTTTAATATGATTTTTATGAAAGATTTGATTATTGAATGATTTTCAAAAGAATTTGAAATGTTTTAAGATTTTTTTATCTTGGGATAAGATTCCCCCTAATATGATTTGTTTTCTTGAAATATCTTTGAAAAAGATTTTCAATTGGAATTGAATTCTAAAGATAAGAATTATCTAGAATATTTGGATTTTTGTGAAAGTCTTTTAATTTGAAATGATTTCAAATAAATAATTTCAAACGGATAAAAACTCTCGAAGTTAGAGTCTTGAATTAAGTTGAAATACTTTTTGATAATATGGTCGATTACATTAGGAAAGTCCTAGGGTAGTCGAACTACGTGGACTTTGATACTTGCTATGTGACACTAGTAAGTTACGTAGGCGCTAATAGGGCTCAAGTCTGCCCTAGGATGCCCGTAGGGTGTCTTAGGTTTCTTAGGGTTTGTTTGTATATTATTTTCTATTATTATTATTAATATAGTTTATTTCTTTTATATAACTATTTTGTTGGTTGATTAGATTATTTAGGATTGTTTGCATTAAGAATTTAAATAGCCCAAATAAATTAGAAGTCCTTTAATTAGGGCGAGGTGGGTGCCTACAAGTGAAAGCTTGGAACCTTCCCACGTCGTAACCTCGCCCCCGGATCCATCTCTGGTTTGTAGACTGTCTTTTCATTGAAATGAAGTTTGTTTTATTTTATTTAAAATAAAAATATTTTTTATGGTTTCCTTATTCATTAAAAATAAGATGGCGACTCCCTTGTTTGTTTTCTAAATATCCCTAATCATCGCACGGTGATGAAGTGGACTCAAGCGACCCCGCAAAAGGTGCTGGTTCACAGAACTGGCGACTCCGCTAGGGATATCGAGGGCTAAACTTCATTGATTTAATTGGGCTATTTAATTTTTTAAATTAATTAAAATCAACCACTTGCATTTGTGTGACTGCATATCATGTTAGTTATATTAGCTGCATATCATTGTGTGATAGGACGACGTTGCCTTGCCAAACGATAGTCTAGTCCCGATCCCTGTCTCCACTCGACACTAGGGCAATCATGACGAAACTATCAACCTATTGTCAAGTACCCCTCGGGGTATATCAAAGATCAATCACGTACCGTTTGACCCACGCGGCACATCATATGTCACATGTGGTTAGGTATATGGATTGGTCTGCAATAAGAACCTTTATACCTACCCTTACATTAGTCCATGTGGACAGCCTGTAAGACACTCTACCCTCCAGTGCTTGCACACACCTATTATGCTGCCCAATTTTTGGCACACAATTGTACCGTTATGCTGACGAAATTTTCATTTTGACACACAACTACGCCGTTATGCTGCGAAATTTCTTTTAGCACATAATTGCGTCGTTATGCTGTCGAAATTACCCCTGTTTGATGTGTGCCTTGTTTGTGAATGCTAGAACCTTAGGGATATGTCACCCTTATATAAACTTTGATATTTTTAATATAAGCCATTTATTTTAAGGATTTTAGTCCTTAAAATGAGAGGACTGTTTTGAGAATGAAAGAGAATATTCTAAATGTACATACACTATTATGCTTAGGTTGTTTTGGCTTGTTTTGAAGGAGACCTCCAATTTAAAGGAAATTGTCTTTAGAATGAAGGACTAGTCACTCGTGTTGCCATGTGTACCCTGTTTGGTTGATAATGTTTTCTTTCTCTATTGATGATTTTGATTTATTTCCTAATTTATAAGGAAATGGCCTTACGAAATAAGGAAGTGAGTTGAAATCATGATAGGATGATTTTCTCCTTTCTCTTTCCTTCTGTTTGGATGGCACCTCCATAATAGTCTATCAATGTGTTTTAAGCATTGTGGACTCTTCCATTTTGCTAAAAACCCTCATTTCATGGTGTAGAATTCTGGCCTGGTGTCGAGATTCTAGAGGGCGTCTTTTTAGTATCGAACCCCTAACCACACCCTCAATAGCTGACGGAGAATCTAGCACCACTGCTACAGTATTGAACGCTATTATGGACCGAATTGATGCCCTGGCCCATGAGACTGAACAGATCAAGAAAATGTCCCAAGAGGTTATGGATAAACAAACCAATACGGATCAAGTTAAGGAGGCCCAGTTAGAAAACCCGAAGAATACATCTGATCCACCTATCCAGGTCCAAGTCGATGATAGTGATAGGGCCCAGTTAGGTGTCAAATCTAAGCCCATCAATCTGGATGGTGAGCCCGATGGATCCAAGTTCTTTTCTGGAGATCCGATTCTGTTGTCAAGTAAGGTTGAGGCCTTAGAGAAAGCCCCGAAGGGGATGCGTCGGTCTGATGATATGGTTGATGTCACGTCCTATTCACTGTTCCCCAAGGCCCATATGCCGTTCAGTTTTAAGATGCCAGAGTTAGAGAAGTTTGATGGGATGGGTTGTCCTAAAACCCATTTAAAGATGTATGTGAGGGCGATGCAACCTCATGGAGCTGATGATGAGCTGTTGGCTCAAATGTTTCAAGAATCATTGAAGGGATCGACTTCGAAGTGGTTTCTATCCCTATATGAGACTAAGTTGAAGACATGGGAGATGTTTGCAATGAGTTCACTGACCATTACAAGTACAATACGGAGATTGATGTGACTCGTAGGGATCTCGAGACAACTAAACAGGAACCAAGGGAGAGTTTCTCTACCTTCATTTCTAGATAGAGAGCAAAAGCCTCGCAGATGACTCGCTGGCCGACAAATGATGAACAAGTGCAGATGGTACTGAAGAGTCTCCTGCCTATTTACAACAAGTATCTGTTCTCACAGTGTTTCCCTAACTTCAAAG
The DNA here is from genome assembly GCA_017140935.1 of Hamamelis virginiana. NCBI lineage: Eukaryota > Viridiplantae > Streptophyta > Magnoliopsida > Saxifragales > Hamamelidaceae > Hamamelis > Hamamelis virginiana. Next base: position 875,553 of record JAESVK010000714.1, on the reverse strand, counting down.
CCCTTGTTGTTGCTGGTACTCAAGTTGTAGATGCTCTGGCTAGTGGGGCTCTCAAAGCCGAAGAACCGTTCAGAAATCACCAACCACCCCTCAATCGCAAACCTAGTCTCGAGGTCAATCCTATTACCCAACCTAGTCAAGCTACCCAACCAAATCGCCCATTCCATGCTAGAGAGCCAGCCCTCCAGTTCACCAATCTCTACATGTCCTTAGAAGGTGTCCTCGAGAAATTAAAGGCACGTGGTCTCCTTACCCCTCTGGAACCCCGATCTCTTCCGGATCGTTTGCCCAGAAACTTCAAAGAAAATGAGTATTGTAAGTTCCACCAATCCAAAGGCCACCACACCAACCAATGCATGCGCCTTCGCCATGAAATCCAAGACCTCATTGAAAAGAAAGTTATTGGCCCACCAAATCCGCCAAGTTAACCAAATGTCACCAGTAATCCTCTCCCAACCCATGCCGTACCACCGCCAGCTCATATCAATGCCCTGGGCCTCGACGACCCAACAATTCTTCACCCAATCCGCCCATATGTCCCACTCAAGACTACCTTGACCGAAGCCTTTTACCAAGCCTGATCCCAAGGCCTCATTACCCCACTCATACCCCGCTTCCATAAGCCTTTTTGCCAGTACCACAATATATTTGGGCATGACACAGAGAATTGCATGGTCTTAGGACAATTGGTTCGGGATTTACTTGATGATGGGGAATTGTATCAACCTGAAGATTCTTCGCCACCTGAAGTTCCAGAAGAAATTCCTAGAAGTGGGTGTTCCCAACGTCAGTTAAAGGAGAGGTATCTAGCTGGAGACCCGGAGGTCGGATTGTTAGGAGAGTCGAACGGAAACTTTGATTATTATGTGCTCTATTCATAGAGAAAGATTTCTGATGAACCTATCATTCCTACAGGATGGGATGATTTACCTGCAGAAGTTGAACCAATTATTCCTCCTCCCCCTGAAAGATTGAGCCAGGATATCTTGCGGGAACAGTTTGAGAATAGGACCTCTTCAGTTGCTAAGGTTACTGAAGAAGACGGAGAAGTTTTCTTTCATGCTACTTACCCTAGACTTCCATGGGTTAATTCCCACAAATGGCCTAGTTCTGCTTATGCATCCACTGTTGCTAAAGATTTGATTGGTATAATCGAGTGGGAGGATCTCATGAACACACCTGAGACCATAGAGAACCTGTGGGCTAGTGATGAAGAAGTAGACCATCTAACTAGAGGCGAGCGTCATTTCAAGTCAGCTCATTTAGAAGCCAGCAATCCATTGGGAGAATTATAAAAGGGTCAGCGACCAGATGTCATAGAAGAAGGGGAAGAAATATTGAAACAGTTGAAGAGAACACATACTAACTTACCATTTAGGGATTACTCATGGCCTCGCAAAAACACATGCAGACAGTACTTCGTTTGTTAAATCAAGTGCAGGTCCCTATTGATACGTCTCCTGAGGGTTTGCTAGGTTTGGTAAATCCGGTTCATCATGGGTCATCCATTTCATTTACCGAATCTGACCTGCCCAAGAGTGGGGGTAATCATATGCAAGCTTTGTACATCACAGTAGATATTTTGGGCAAGAGAGTTCCTTCAGTTTTGGTTGATAACGGATCAACATTGAATGTATGTCCACTCAGTACTACTACCACATTGGGGATTGAACTATCTGATTTCTTACCATCAGGACAGACCGTCAGGGCTTAAGACAACACTCGCCAAGAAGTTGTAGGAATGGTGACCCTTCCAGTTGTTGTCGGGCCAGTGGAATTTAAGATTGATTTTCAGACCTTGGATGTGTCAGCTTCAATATGCTTTTAGGAAGACCATGGATTCATCCGACCGGGGCTGTACCGTCGTCACTTCACCAAAAGATCAAATTTCCACACCAGGGGTGAGTGGTCACTTTGAAGGGAGATATGGAGATCAATCAAAATAGTCGAGTGCCAATCTGTGAGATCAATCAGGAACCGTCAGAAGTGTTACTGTCAGGGTTCGAGTATGTACAAGCTATTGAAGGAGAGCACGAGCAGAAATAGTTGATACCTCTTGATTATAATCCTTATGGGAATTTGCATGTAGGACAGATCATGAAAGGAATGGGATCCTTCCCTGGAATGGGATTAGGCCGAAGATTGTAAGGCATCTCCGAGACTGTGAAGTACCCTTCTTCTATCTATCCTTATGGGTTAGGCTACAAACCTACTAAGGAAGACAAGAAGACAATGGCTCAGAAGAAGAAAGAGAAAGACTCTACGAAGGCAAACTGACGAACCCCTGATTCGACCCTTGAGCCGTACAGACCAACTTTGAATGTGTTATGTTATTCAACTTTCAATCAATAAAAGAAGTATTCATTCTCTTCTCAACTCTCTTGCAGTGTCTCTTTTTTATCAATCTTTGGATTTGTATGGCATGAATATAGACCCGCGAGAGGATGTTCCTCTTGAGCTCGATGAGCAATATGGGCAGGGGCACGCTCAACCTAACATGGATGAATTAATTTCAATCAATTTAGGGATGGATGAATCACCTAAAATAATTAAATTTGGATCAACACTATCGCCGCAAGAGAGAGAATCATTGGTAAAGGTTTTGAAAGAGAACATCGAATCTTTCGTATGGTCATACCAAAACATGCCAGGCATCGATCCTGATATTGTGCAACACTTCATTCCCACTAATCCGAAGATTAAACCAGTCAAGCAGAAGCTGTGAAGAATGAAGCCAGAATGGGCATTGAAGATCAGAGATGAGGTGATCAAGCAGATGAATGCCAGATTTTTGCAAGTGGTGGACTACCCGGAATGGTTAGCCAACATTGTGCGAGTACCTAAGAAGGATGGGAAAGTATGAATGTGTGTTGATTTCAGAGATCTCAATAAGGCGTGTCCCAAGGATGACTTCCCTCTGCCACATATAGATATCTTAGTCGATAACACTGCTGGCCACGCACTTTTGTCATTCATGGATGGCTTTTCGGGTTACAATCAGATCAAAATGGCTTCCCAAGATATGGAAAAGACAGCTTTCATTACATAATGGGGAATGTTTTGTTATCGAGTTATGCCCTTTGGCCTTAAGAATGCTGGCACTACATACCAAAGGATGGCTTCCAACGTTGCTGCATGATATGATTCACAAAGAGGTTGAAGTATATGTGGATGACATGATCGTGAAGTCTGTAGATAGGGAAGGACATCTAGCTGCTCTGAAGAAGTTCTTTGAAAGAATTATCAAGTACAAGTTGCGTCTGAACCCTCAGAAATGTGCTTTCGAAGTGACTGCTGGAAAGCTGCTCGGTTTTATGATCACGCAAAGAGGGATAGAAGTAGATCCGGGGAAAATCAAAGCCATCATGGAGATGTAACCACCAATGACAGAAAAGGAAATCCGAGGATTCTTGGGAAGGATTCAATTCATCAGTCGTTTCATAGCTCAATTGACTACTATCTGCGAGCCGATTTTCAAGCTGCTAAAGAAGGGTGTATCGACTAAGTGGAATGAGGAATTTCAAGAGGCATTTGATACCATCAAAAGGTATTTGAGCAATCCACCAATATTGGTTCCCCCATGACAAGGTGAACCGTTATTACTCTACTTAACTGTCACCAAAACCACGATGGGAGCCATGTTAGCTCAATATCTCAAGGAATTCTTGAAAGAGAATGCCATCTACTATCTCAGCAAAAAGATGACAGATTATGAAGTGAACTATAGTGCTTTGGAAAAGACATGCGTGGCATTGGTGTGGGCAACTCAAAAGCTTCGCCATTACATGATGTCTTTCCAAGTACTTTTGATTAGTCGAATGGACCCATTGAAGTATCTGTTGGAAAAGCTTGCCTTGTCGTATAAAACAGCGCAGTGGTTGTTGTTATTATCATAATTCGACATTCAGTATGTGTTGCAGAAATCAGTGAAAAGAAGAGTTATAGCAGAACATCTAGAGGAATGTGCTACTTCACAAGCAGGCAATGTCAATCATCAGTTCCCGGATGAAGAAATCCTTTTGGTAGAAAAGAAGATATAGAAAACACACTTTGATGGAGCATTGAATAGGAAAGGATGTGGCATATGAGTTTGTTTAGAGACACCAGAAGATGTGATGATACCCGTGGCAGTGAAGCTGAACTTTAAGGCCACCAATAACATTGCTGAGTATGAGGCTTGCATTTTAGCTTTAGAATCAGCATTGGCCTTGGAAGTAGAAGAGCACGAAATGTATAGGGATTTAGCCCTTATCATATGTCAAACTAGAGTATAGTGGAAAACTAAGGATGAAAAGCTGTTGCCGTATCATGATTACCTAGAGACATTAGTGGAAGAATTCTGTCAAATAAAATTTTTTTATTTGTCAAGGCAAAAGAACAAGTTTGTGGATGCCTTAGCCACTCTAGCATCCATGGCAAAAATTCCAATAGAAGGGGAAGTAGCACCAATGATCATTGAATCTAGAGAAGAACCCATCTACTATTGTGCACTAAGGGAAAGAGAACCAAACAACGAAAATCTGTGGTATCATGATATTCAGCAGTACCTGGAAAAAGGGGAGTATCCGCCTGAGGCATCCTATGTTGATTGAAGAACTTTGAAAAGGTTGGCTAGCCAGTTCATCTTGTGCAGTGGGATGTTATACAAAAGATCTTTTGATGGTATTCATCTCTTGTGTGTGAAAGAAGATGAAGCAGAGCGAATCATTCAGGAAATACATGAAGGGGCTGGGGCTCCACATATGAACTGGTATATGCTCGCAAAGAAGATTCTGAGACTGGGGTATTATTGGTCAACTATAGAAAGTGATTGTGGTAAACATGTCAAGAAATGTCATAAATGTCAAGTGTTTGCAAGTGGTAAGCATCAGCCATCCATACCACTCACTACCATGTCATTACCATGGCCATTTGCAACATGGGCCATTGATATCATCGGCAAGATCACTCCTGTAGCCTCGAATGGGCACGAGTACATACTGGTGGCTATTGATTACTTTACCAAGTGGGTAGAAGCAGCGTCGTACAAGACTTTGAATGCTAAGCAGGTCGCCAAGTTCTTACAATGCAACATCATAGACGATACGGAGTGTCACATGAGTTTATTTCAAATAATGGGCAACACTTTAGAAAAGAGATCGAAGAGCTTCTTAAAAAATATGGTATAGTACATCATCATTCCTCTCCTTATCGTCCGCAGACTAATGGAGCAGTAGAGGCAGCTAACAAGAATTTAAAGACCATTTTGAAGAAGACCACTGATACGTACAATGATTGGCATGAGAAATTGTCTCTGGCATTGTAGGGCTATCGCACATCCATTAGGGCATCAACTGGGGCTACGCCTTATTCATTAGTGTATGGTATGGAAGCAGTGTTACCAATTGAGTTGGAGATACCTTCACTAAGAGTAGCTATGGAAAGCCAATTAGCAGAAGCCGATTGGGTGAGGAGTAGAAATGAACAGCTGTCGTTGATTGATGAGAAAAGACTAAGGGCTCTATACCATGTTCAAGGGTATCAGAGAAGGATAGCTCGAGCATTCAACAAGAGAGTTAAAAACAGGGGCTTAAAGAAAGGGGATCTGGTACTCAAAGAAATCAGAATGCCGATTCATGATCCAAGAGGAAAGTTTAAGCCAAGCTGGGTGGGACCCTATGTCATCAAAGAGATATTGTTAGGTGGAGCGGTGCGTCTCATGGATATAGATGGGAATGAGTTCACTCAACCTACCAACCTGGATCAATTGAAAACGTATCATGTATAAAAAAAAAAAAAAAAAAAAAAAAAAAAAAAAAAAAAAAAAAAAA
>JAESVK010000714.1:769261-827794 GCA_017140935.1 Hamamelis virginiana | reverse complement strand
AAGGAAGTTCAAGGAGTTTTAGGCTCGTGTGGACTATTCATTGGAGGTTTCCATACATTTGGAGCTCGAAGTTTTGTGAAGACAACAATCAAAGTAAGCTTTTATTTCATGTTTGAATAATTGTTTAGATTCATTTTGTAGTTTGAGTTCGAATCTTGGATGAAAATACATGGGAAATTTTTTATTTTACCTTCCGCTGCGTTCCCATGGTGTTTTCTTTCATCTAGTGCATACCCGTCTTCAATCGATGGAAAGAGTGTGAAAATGGGTAGATTTCCAGGTTTAGGGTTAGGGTTTGATGGGAATGAGATGATAGGTGGTGAAATAGTGGAAAAAGCTAGGGTTTTGATGGTAGATTTGGTGAGTGGTGGTAGAATCTCTCCAAAGTGATGGAGAATGCTTGGGAAGGGTAGAAAATGAGAGGAAAGTTTAGGAAAGGGGGTGAAATAAGGTTGAAGTGGGGTAAAACTAGGGCTAGGCCTTTAAAAATGCCAAATTTTCGAAATCTGCTGAGAGGGTACCGGTCCCACTTAAAGGGGGTACCGGTCCCTTTTTGTTCTGGTTAAGGGGTACCGGTCCCCATTGGGAGGGGTACCGGTCCCACTTTTGGATTTTTTGAAATTTTGCACTTTTTGCGACTTTTTACCCTCCGCGACCCAAAATACCTCCTTGGAATGAATTTTTAACCACCACCTCCTTAAAACACTGGGGAAATAGTACCACGGCATGCTAACACTGCTCCGTCTTCCAGATTTACCCTAGGGTTCCTAAGCTTTGAACAAATTGGCACTCTTGGCTCAAATTAGGGTTCAAATGGAAACTTTCAAAGAGTTGAGGTTCAAAAGAGCAATGATGGCCTATAATCATCTTTCAAAGTTGTACAGTTGTTCCAAAATGAATAAGATGCATACAAATGAAAGTTCATGCGAAAATGCAATTCTTGAAGCTTAAATCAAGCGAAAGTGTGCTTGACAACAGAAATCATGACTTGCGAAGCTTATAATACTAAACGTATTCAACATGAACATAACTTGATGCGAGTCACGATGTGGAATCATGAATAGATGAATGGGATGACAAAAGGTTCAAGTGATATGCTGTAAGTTTAGTTCCACTCCAATGGCGTTCATGTGCAATGGAAGAGTTCACATACATAATTCAAGTTCAAAAGGAAGCATAGCATATAAGTCTCAAGTTTTATTCTCATGTAAGCTCAAAAATCGAAAAATTTTGCATCAAAAATATTTGCTAAGATTCTTGCTAAGCATGCTACTCTATACCAAAAAGAAACTACCTATTGTGTGAGAATGAGCAAGAAAAATGAACACAAGTGAACCTCCCCCCCTACTTAAGAGTGAGCACTGTCCTCAATGCATGAAAAGATAGGCATTTAAAGACAAAAATAGGAGGAGGGTATAAAAGCACCTGTAAATCATTTACACTTTAGTAAATCTGCACAAAGGTTAGAGTATCCACAATTTCCAAAAGAACGCAAATAAACAAAGGTAAAAAGAAGCTATATACAAATAATCACACAAGAAGTTACTCTGATGGGGCCTCGCAATAGACTGGGTCTACAAGTTCCTCAACCATAGTCTCATGCGAAAAGTTCTCCAAAAATGGCTTGAGGCGCTGTCCATTCACTTTGAAAATGTTGCCATTCTTGGGATTCTCAATCTCCACAGCCCCATGAGGAAACACGGATTTGACAATGAATGGTCCCACCCATTGGGACCTCAACTTGCCAGGAAAAAGGTGCAGCCTAGAGTTGTACAACAGGACTTTTTGATTTGGCTCGAAAGACTTACGAGCTATGTTCTTGTCATGAAAAGCTTTCATCTTGTCCTTCTAAACCCTAGCACTTTCATAGGCATCTTGCCTAATCTCTTCAAGCTCACTTAGCTGGAGCTTCCTCTGCTGACCTGCGGCATCAAGGTTAAAATTCAAGTGTTTAATAGCCCAGTATGCCCTATGTTCCATCTCCACTGGCAGGTGGCAAGCCTTTCCATACACTAGGCGATAGGGAGAGATGCCTAACACAGTTTTATAGGCCGTGCGATATGTCCATAAGGCATCGGTCAACCTAAGTGACCAATCTTTCCTATTGGGGTTCACAGTTTTCTCTAGGATGTGCTTTATCTCCCTATTGGCCAATTCAGCTTGGCCATTTGTCTGTGGGTGGTAGGCGGTTGACACTTTATGGGTTACCCCATATTTTTTCATTAAAGTCTCAAAGGGGCGATTGCAAAAATGCAAACCGCTGTCACTAATGATTGCCTTAGGCACCCCAAATCTAGACATGACATTTTCTTTCAAGAATTTCAATACTACTTTATGGTCATTGGTCTTAGATTGGATTGCCTCAACCCACTTGGACGCATAGTCCACTGCCAGTAAGATGTACAGGTTGCCAAAGGAGGATGGGAAAGGTCCCATAAAGTCGATGCCCCAACAATCGAAAATCTCAATAACTATGATGGGTGTGAGGGGCATCATGTGTCTCCTAGTAACTCCCCCTAACTGTTGGCAACGCTCGCAGGTTTTGCAAAACTCGAACGAGTCTTTGAACAAGGAAGGCCAATAGAAACCGCATTGTAAGATTTTGGCGGCTGTCTTCCTAGCAGAGAAATGACCCCCACATGCCTCACTATGACAAAATGACATAATGCTCAGTATTTCAATATCCGGCACACATCTTCTCAAAATTTGGTCAGGGCAATATTTAAAGAGGTAAGGGTCATCAAAGAAATATTTCTGCACCTCTCTCAAGAATTTCTTCCTATCCTGGGCACTCCAATGGGTAGGGATCTGTTCAGTCACAAGGTAATTCACTATATCCGCAAACCAAAGGCAGTGGGAAAGAGCAAACAGTTGCTCATCAGGGAAGGTCTCAGAAATGGGGAGGGTGTTAGCAGAATCATCAAAGGAGATCCTTGACAAGTGGTCGGCGACAACATTGTCAACTCCCTTTTTATCCTTAATTGTTAAATTGAATTCTTGGAGGAGTAGAATCCACCTAATTAGTCTCTACTTGGCATCTTGCTTTGTCAAAAGGTATTTAAGTGCCGCATGGTCAGTGAAGACTAAAATAGGTGAACCTAAGATGTACGACCGAAACTTGTCTAAGGCAAAAACCACCGCTAGCAACTCTTTCTCAGTAGTTGTGTAGTTTCTTTGGGCATCATTCATTGTTCTACTAGCGTAGTAAATGACATGTGGTTTTTTATCCACCCTTTGACCTAACACCGCTCCTATGGCAAAATCATTGGCATCACACATGATTTCAAAAGGCAAATTCCAGTCGGGTGTTTGCATGATAGGAGGTGAAGTTAGCATTTCTTTCAATTTACAAAAAGCAACCTCACAATCATGCCCCCACTCAAAAGGAACGTCCTTTCCCAAGAGATTACACAAGGGTCGCGCAATCCCGCTAAATCCCGCTATGAACCTCCTATAAAAGCCAGCGTGCCCTAGGAATGATCTCACATCTTTTACAGTCTTAGGAGAAGGAAGTTTAGCAATTAATTCGATCTTAGCCTTATCAACCTGTATTCCCCTAGACGACACGATATGTCCTAGGACTATTCCCTTTGTCACTATAAAATGACACTTTTCCCAATTCAGCACAAGGTTCTTCTCCTCACATCTTTCTAGAACCTTAGATAGGTTCTCTAAACAACCATCAAAAGAATCCCCAAAGACTGAGAAGTCATCCATGAAAATTTCAACAATCTTCTCCACCATATCACTAAATAACCCAGTCATGCATCTCTGGAAGGTACCAGGAGCATTACACAAACCAAAAGGCATGTTCCTAAAGGCAAATGTCCCAAAGGGACATGTGAAAGTAGTCTTTTCTTGGTCCTCTAAAGAAACCTCTATTTGGTTATAGCCCGAGTACCCATCTAGGAAACAATAGAACGCATGCCCCGCAACTCTCTCTAGGATTTGGTCAATGAAGGGTAAGGGGAAGTGGTCTTTCCTAGTGGATGAATTTAACTTTCTGTAATCAATGCACACTCGCCACCCCGTGGTGGCTCGTGTGGGAATTAATTCACCCTCTTCATTCTCTACCACAGTAATACCCGATTTCTTGGGCACCACTTGTATAGGACTCACCCACTTGTTATCCGCTATAGGATAGATTATCCCCACATCCAACAACTTCAGAACCTCCTTTTGCACTACCTCCTTTATTATGGGGTTCAATCTCCTTTGAGGTTGGCGTGAAGGTTTGACATCATCCTCAAGATAAATCCTATGAGTGCAAGAGAGGGACTAATTCCCTTAAGGTCGGCAATGGACCAACCTATGGCACTTTTGTGGTCTCTAAGCACTTCCATCAATTTAAGCTCTTGGTCAATCTCCAAGTGAGAAAAATTGACCACGGGATAAGTCTCATTGTCACCTACGTACACATATTTCAAATCAGAGGGCAAGGGTTTCAACTCTAATTCCGGTGGTTGGATACTTGATGGGACAAGACTCTTTTTAATGGGTGGCAATGCTTCGAAACGAGGCACCCACCCATTTACTTCCAAAACTTCTTCTTCATTGAGCATGGAGTATAGAAACTCCATCTCATCACTCACTTCCTCAACATCAACAATTCCATTCACTAAACATGACTGCAATGGATCATCATGGGCGGAAAGATCCCATTGGTGCTGCACTAAGGTATCTATCCTACTCACCTCATGCACCTCATCCTCCATATCTTCCCCCACTTCCTTTATCAAATTGAAAATATTCAAGTTAACAGTCATGTTTCAAAAGGTTAGGGTCATCAACCCACTCCTACACTGAATCAAAGCATCAGCTGTAGCCAAGAAAAGCCTACCAAGAATCACAGGGAATTGACTCCCTTGATCTACCACAGGATGGGTCTCTAACACCACAAAATCTACGGGGAAATAGAATTTATCAACTTGCACAAGTACATCTTTCACTACTCCCCTAGGTATCTTAACGCTCCTGTCAGCTAATTGAAGCTTGATCCCAGTTGACTCAAGTTCTCCCAACCCCAATTCCACATACACAGAATATAGTAATAGATTGACACTCGCCCCCAAGTCCACTAAAGCTCTACCCACTTTGGAACTTCCTATGGTTATTTCAATGGTAGGGGTCCCGGGGTCTTTGTATTTACGGGGCAAGGTGTTTTGCAAGAGAGATGTGGATTGCTCGGTCATAAACACTTCCTTATGCACACCCAAATTTCTTTTCATTGTACACAAATCTTTCAAGAATTTTGCATACGAGGGCACCTGTTTAATAGCATCCAACAAAGGTATGTTGACTTTCACCTGTTTAAACAATTCAAAGATTTCTGCATGATTGGTCAATTTCTTAGGTGCCCTAAGTCTTTGGGGAAAAGGGGCGGCAGGAATAAATTTAGCCCTCTCTTGGCTTGAACCAATATCAACACCACTTGGTTTGGGAACGCTAGGCTCATTTTCAATTTCTTTCTCATCCCCCTTAGATTCCTTTTGTACATTTTGAGAAATTTCTTTATTGGAATCCTTGGGTGGGATGGTTTTGTCAATGATCTTTCCACTTCGAAGAGTGGTAATGGCTTTAGCATGTTCATGGTTCCCTTCATTGGGATTTGAGGATCCAATGCTATGTTGACCTTGTGGATTTTGCACGGGTTGAGAGGGGAACTTCCCCTTCTCTTGTTGAAGTGCACCCAAGGTGGTGGTCAACTTAGTCAATTGGGTTCTCATATCCCCTATGGCTTGATTGGTTTGAGCTTGACCTTGCACAAGTTGTGCAATCACATCATCATAATTTCTCTTGTGGGGTGGTAGGTACGAGTTTACCGGTGGTGGACCAAAATTTGGGTTAGGGTTTGATGGAAACCCTTGACCTTGGTAATTGGGACCTTGACCTTGATTTTGAAAACCTTGGTTTTGAAAGTTTTGATTTTGGAAATTTTGGCTTGGAAAACCTTGGTTACCTTAAAAAGGATTTGGAGGTGGGTTGTTTTGGCTTGAGGAAGCATTTCCTCCATCACTCTTCCAACTAAAATTGGGGTGTTTACTCCACCCCGGATTGTAGGTTTCAGAAAATGGAGAGTTGAAGGGCTTCCTTTGGTAGTTGAGAGCATTGGCTTGCTCAATTTGAATGTCTCCCTTAACTTGGGGAAGATTAGGGCAATCATGGGTGGAATGAGTGGGATCATCGCAAATTATGCACAAATCCTCCATCCTAGGTCCCGTAGGTGCCGTAGGCACTTTGGGCACGGTGCTCACCTCTCTCACTTTCTGTAGCTCTATGGCCTCTAACTTCCTAGTCAAGCTAGCGATTTTGGCTTGGAGGTCATCATTATCCTTCACATGATGTTTTCCTCCTCCAACGGGCACACTTTGCACTCTAGCGGCATCAAGAGAGGAATTTGTCTCCCAATTCCGGGCATTCTCTGCTATGGAATCAAAACACTGTATGGCCTCTTCAGGGCTCTTCTCATAAAACTGTCCCCCACTCATCATTTGGATATACTGTTTGTTTTCTAAGGAAAGCCCTTGATGAAAGTAGCCAATGATTTGGCCTATATCCAAACCATGATGAGGGATAGCATTAAGAAGCTCTTTGTATCTTTCCCATACAGTTGCAAAAGATTCACCCTATTTTTCAGAAAAATTTTGGATTGCTCTCAAAAGTGCATTAGTGCGCCCCGGAGGGAAGAATTTATCAAGAAATATGCGTTGCATGTCACTCCAATTGTGGATTGAATTAGGGGTAAGAGAGTGAAACCATATTTTCGCTTTGTCCTTAAGAGAGAAAGGGAATAAGACCAAGCATATGATATGTATGGGCGATCCTGTAGAAAGGAATGCACTACACACATCCTCAAAATCTCTCATGTAGGTATAGGGATTTTCATAATCGAACCCTCTATATTTAGGGAGAAGACGAATAATCTCCGGTCTCATGGGAAAGTTGTTGGCCTCTTGAGGTAGGCAAATACATGAGGGTGTGGTGGTTCTTGTAGGTCTCAAAATCTCCATAAGAGTCCTCCCTAGATTAGCCAAAGGGACAGGGGGTTCTCTATATGGTTGAGCATGGGGATTAGGATTCCCCCTTCCCACCGCCGGGGTTGCTAGCGGAACAACGCCATCTCCTTGTCTCGGAGGGTCATAAGGTCTTTGTGGGTCATGAGGTAACCCTTGGTCATTTGGATTTATAGGAATTTGTTGATTCTCAGTGTGCTCCATTAAAGGAGTGAAAGGTAAGTGAAACAAACGTCTTGCAATTGGATTACTAGGAGCTTGTTCAGGTGTGATTCTTACAAGTCGGTGTTGCTCATCACGAGCCCACGCCGATATGCACTAATTTTACCTCAACCAAAATGATATTTACAAGAGTTATATACACAAAGAATTTTTGCATAAAGTAAAAGAGGTGAGAATACTTACCGGATTTGCAATGTCATTGCAAATTACCACTAGCTCTCTCTCCGAATCAACTAGAACGCTCGCCACTCCCCGGCAACGGCGCCAATTGCTTGAACGTAAATTGATGTTGTGCGCATGAGATTCCCAAGCGTAGGAGTCCTATGGTCGTCAAGCAATGAAACGAGGGAGTACCTAGGTCATATCCACAGGGAGTGGAATAGGTTTTAGCGATTCTTAGGTTATGCTACCCAATGAATGCAAAAACAAGTGTAAACATGGGGGTTTGTTTGATTGGTGAGATTTATGCCAAATTAATGGCAAAGGTTTAATATGAAAACTTGTAAATAAAAGAAAGGATGGGTTCTATGGATTCATTCCTTCCTAACCTAGGTTTAGTGGTTTCCCAAACAATACACATTCAAATAATCCATGTGACCTATGGTTTTGAATGGAAGGATTTAGCAATACAAGCTCAAGAGAAGAGAACATATGATGAGATGCAACCTACTACTCATTTTGATGTTTTCACATACACATGGAGTTCATATGTGCTCATCACCAATATACAACCTCTCACCGGTCATATTTTGGTCATGAATATGACTCCATGTGGTTTCAAAAGAAAAGAGAGTAGAAGAAGCTACATTCCATTAACATTGAAGCATTTGAATCAAGAAACCACATTTACCTTAGGCTTTGGAGAGGAACTTCACCATAGAACCCTCCTTGGGTATTTAGCTAGCTATAAAGAAGGATATAAACACCATACACAACTATAAAATGCTGAAAAGAGTAAATGCTTTGTAATAAATGAACCAAAAGAAGTGTAACTTACAACCTTGAGATTAAAATGGAAAACAACAACCTAAACTAGGGATTACAAGGTAAGAACTTCAACATTAATCAACAAACTAACCTACTCTAAGTAAGAAATGCAAGAACCCTAGAAAAACTAAGAGAAAACCTTAAGAACTAAGCTAACCCTAGAAAAACTAAGCTAAAAGCAAGAGAGAATGTCCACAATCAGCTGAAAATACACATTAAATACCCCCCAAAAGGGTATCAGACTTGGGGACCAAAGGACAAGAGTACCCTTGCATTTGGAATGAATTACATTTGACCCGGAGGTTCTCCCGCACAAGGGTACCGGTACCCCTCCTAGGAGGGATCGGTACCTTTTACTTCTGCAACATGGGGACCGGTACCCATCCTAGGAGGGACCGGTACCTCCCTTGCTGAAACGCCAAATCTGCATTGTTTTGCCATCCAAACTTCCTCGCTTCATCTTCGCTTGCCCCGAATGATCATATGAGCTTGAAAGACCGCTCCAAAGGTGCTTGGTCCTCCATGGCACTGGAATAGGGCGAATGACTTGCTTGGGGAAGGCCTTACGGAGAACAGACCACGGATGCATAACAATGAGCATGAGAATGTACTTGCTAGCCTTGATCACTGGATGAAAACCTTCGGGATTCATCGAACACCTTCAAAAGATGGAATTAGCGCCATGCAACCTGCAAGTGCTCAAAAACAATGAAAGAATCAAATGCACCAGAATCAAGTCAAACTAGGGTTGAAGAACAGGTAAAATGTACAAAAAGACGAGTAAAAATGGGCGAATTTATGTGCTAAACAACCGTGAATTGGTCGTTTTCACCAAAATCAAAGATTTTCAAAATATGTTTTCAAGTACCAATTTCATATTAAAACCATATTTTTTAGAAGTGGTGCAAGCCAAATTGATCAATTTTATAAAATAAGGAATGGTCATATGACCAATTTTGGCACAACCGGGTCAATTGGTTAGCTTTTTACTAAAACCCTTGACCATGGTCAGGTATTTTTGACTCAAAAACCTTCTAAAAATGTTGAGGATCAAAACACGGTCGTTTTGACACCTGAATCATCGAATTTGGATTCAAATTGAGCAAAATAAGGCAAAAATACGAAAATCCCTCGAAAATATGGCAAATTGGGGAAAGTCAACTCGGTGACCGTCCTAGCTAGGACAGCCAACCATCCAGAATAGGACGGCCATCAGGATGGTTGAGCATATTTTTGCAGTTTTGGAAGTTTTGGATTTCCCCACCCATTTTGCCCGACTTTATTCGATTTTTTTGGAAAAATTCGAATTGGTTTTAGATTGCAAACCCTAGGATGACTTATTCTAAGCCCTAGGATGAATTTTAGTGCATCAAATCCCAACCATTCATGGTTTTAAACCCTAACTCTATAAATATAACATGATAGAGTTAAGAGAGAGAGGACTAGGAGGCTGGTTTAGAATTTCGTTTTTAACTCATCATTTGGAAGAAAACCAGAGGAGAGGAAGGAGAGGAGAGGAATGAGTAAAAGCGAGAAAGCTTGAAGGAAGGAAGCCAAGAAGGAGGAAGAAGGGTAAGTCTTCAATCCTAGTTTTGTTTTCCTTGATTCTTACATAAATCTTTTGTGCCATGGTGTAAGTTCTCTTCATTCTCATGTGAGATAAATCATCTTCATTTTTTATAAGATTGTTTAGCATGTTAGGATGGTTTCTTATTCGTTTGTGCATGATAGGATCTTGATAGTTTAAGTTTTGTTGTTCATGGTGTTTATTTAATATGTTTGCATGCTAGAATAGGGTATGTGGTTCATTTTTAGTATAGGGTAGTAGCAATATTTGTGTGTTTAGAAATATATAGGTTTGATTTCATAATTAGTTTCATCATGATTTTATGTGATTAGATGTGTTTAGGGTTAATTTCATTATAGTTTTAGGTGAGCATGTATGTTTAGAGTAGTTATTAATATGATTTTATGTGAACATGTAGGTTTAGAGTAGTTATTAATATGATTTTATGTAAGCATGTATGTTTAGAATAGTTAATTTCGTTATGATTTTATGTGAGTAGGTTTGTTTAGGATGTGTTTTTTTTTTTTTAATATAATTTTTTGTGATTAACATGTTTAGGATGATTTTTGTCATGATTTTATGTTTAGAATGATGTTTCAATATATTTGCATATTGTTGAAATCTTGCGATAGTAATGATTATGTGGGTATATTGATTCATTTTTTTTAGATATGTGATGAGTCTTGAGTCTTTTTTTTTTTATGCTTTTTATGATTATTTAAACACTTGCCATGGATTTGATTGTTTGAATATAAAAAATGTGGACGATGGAGCGTGCAAAGGTAAGATCCTCCCCTTGTGTTTAAAATAATCGTTTAAAGCATGTTTTTTGTTAGTTTTTGATATGTTTTTGCGTGATAATTTAATCGAGCATGATAGATTGTATGTTAGGGTGTTTATTTGTTATTTTCATGGATTAATAGTGGTTTTTAGGCTACTTCAAACATGTATTCAAATCTGTCCATATTTGAATATATGTTTCAAAGTGGTTTAATTAAAATTTTTAAGCCATATTTTTGCATGATTATTATAGCATTTTCATAGTATATTCATGTAGAAAGCATGATAGGCCATCTTCATGATTTTTATTCTTTGTTTTCAAGGTTTTTAGAGTGGTTTAAAGTTCATATTCAAATCTGTGCGAGTTTGTTTATGCCTTTAAATTATTCTAAAAATTGTTTTTAGGGCCAAATCCAACTTAGAAACATGCTTAGGTTCACATAGTGAAATTAATGTGCATTTAGGAGCATTTTCATGCATGGTTAGAATCAATTTCATGTATATTTGATTAAGTTTTTTAAATTACAGCATGCATTGCATTAGGATTTTAGGTTTTTAGATTAACTTTAGGGTTAGTTAGAGACCGTAGGTTTAGGAAGGTCACTTGACCTTCCCTAGGACGGTCCTTTGTTGTAAAAATCATAATCTGAATTGAGTATTTTTTTTGTTGATTTAAGAATCTATCTTCGAGAGGTTTTCTAAATAGGTTTTTAATATGATTTTTATGAAAGATTTGATTATTGAATGATTTTCAAAAGAATTTGAAATGTTTTAAGATTTTTTTTTATCTTGGGATAAGATTCCCCCTAATATGATTTGTTTTCCTGAAATATCTTTGAAAAAAAAATTTCAATTGGAATTGAATTCTAAAGATAAGAATTATCTAGAATATTTGAATTTTTGAGAAAGTCTTTTAATTTGAAATGATTTCAAATAAATAATTTCAAACGGATAAAAACTCTCAAAGTTAGAGTCTTGAATTAAGTTGAAATACTTTTTGATGATATGGTCGATTACAATAGGAAAGTCCTAGGGTAGTCGAACACGTGGACTTTGATACTTGCTAGGTGACACTAGTAAGTTACGTAGGTGCTAATAGGGCTCAAGTCCGCTCTAGAATGCCCGTAGGGTGTCTTAGGTTTCTTAGGGTTTGTTTGTATATTATTTTCTATTATTATTATTAATATAGTTTATTGCATTTATATCACTATTTTGTTGGTTGATTAGATTATTTAGGATTGTTTGCATTAAGAATTTAAATAGCCCAAATAAATTAGAAGTCCTTTAATTAGGGCGAGGTGGGTGCCTGCAAGTAAAAGCTTGGAACCTTCCCACATCGTAACCAAGCCCCCGAATTCATCTCTGGTTCGTAAACTATCTTTTCATTGAAATGGAGTTTGTTTTGTTTTATTTAAAATAAAAATATTTTTTATGGTTTCCTTATTCCTTAAAAATAAGGTGGCGACTCCTTTGTTTGTTTTTTTCAAAAATCTCAAATCATCGCACGGTGATGATGTGGACCCAAGCGACCCCGCAAAAGGTGCTGGTTCACACCTATCTGTGTAGTGACACTATAGTTGATCTGTGGGTGCATATTAAAGAATATGTATACTGAACATGATCTGCAAGAATATTCTTATAGAGTTTAAGTCAAAAGAATATTCTTATGTTATGTCTATTTATTTGGTAATCCTTAGACCTGAGGCACCATAGTTATCTTGTGCATAAGTTACTATAATTTGATAGTATCTCGTACATCCTTAACCATTAGGGTGTAATCGGTACTCATTGGCTCTAGTGGGTTATGTATGAAGGTAAATGAGTGCGCAAGAAGGAATCATCACTCTCACTTTGATGAGAAAGAATGTCAGGGTTTGTTCACAAAAATAATTCTCAGTTTGAATCTTCAGCCGAAGTGATAGGTGAACTGTGAAAGAGTTTCATTGGGTTCATCTTATTGAAATTGTATTTTGTGGAACATATACAAGTTGTTAAGATAGGGGTTTGACTTATAACCATACCTTATTATCTTAACAGTGACATTAAGGGATGAAGGATTAAGTAACATAAAGGGATCATATAGTTTTACTATTTACCCACACATAGGGTACGTCATGATATATTGCTAGATGTCACTCATGACTAGTGAAGGCCTAATGGTAAGTGTTATCATTGATGTCAAAATTGGAATTGTTCCAATTGAACTATAAATAGAAAGTTTCTATTTAGGGAACATGAGATGTCCCAGTCCACTACTAGGTTTGGGTGAACCCAAAGGGTCACACACAAAATGACACAAGAGAGTTTTTTAATTTATGAGAGGGGTAGGTTTCTAATTAATGTAACTTCGATGGTCTCTTTAATTAATTGTTAATTAAGGAGAACCTAATTGCAAATTAGAAACCATAGTATTTGACTATAAATACATAGGGATGAGTGCAAGCTAGCACTAAGTCCACTTAACCCTAAAAATAGAAGAGGAGGCTATCATCACATCACCACCTAATGTGGCCGTGACCTAGGGGTTTCCCTTAGCTGTGAGTTATCTTCTCTCCCTCTCTAGCTTGCATTGATTCAAGTGTTAAACAAATGCAAGAATCTTGAGGAGTTTTGAACAAGTGCAAGAATCTTGTGGAGTTTTGTGTTCGTGTGGATACCATCAAAGGCTTCATACGTTTGGAGCTTGGATGCGATTCAAGGTTCTTGGAGTTTCATCAAAAAGGTACAACAAGTAAGTGATTAATTTATTTAATTATGTTCTTGTCGTATTATTCATGATCCAATGCTTGTGTTCGATTCTAGTTATGATTGTGAGTGAGGATTCAATTAAAAAAAAAGGTTTATTGTATTCCTTCCGCTACGAATCCTCCTTACTCACTTTCTTTCAGTGGTATCAGAGCCAACCAAGCATCATCATGATTATAATGATGGCTATTGATGGGTATGATTAATAAAAATCAAACTTAGTAAGGTTTTAGGAAACCCTAATGAATTCGGCAATATGGGTTTTTGTTGAATGCTTGATTAGTTTTGTTTAAGTGGCATTTAGGGTTTGTTAAAACCCTAATGGAGGTTCACGGCCATTGGGATTGTCCCCTAGTGAGTTTCGGCAATATGGGGAAAGTCCCCTATAGGGTTCGGCCATGTGGGATTTGATCCCCAATGGTATTTGATGATTAGGGTTTGTTTAAAACCCTTAAGCTAAATTCGACCCTCTCTCTCCTCTCTTATGTAAATTTCGGCCACTAGGGTTTTACAAACCCTAGTTGGTTCTTGCCTTGGCTATCACATGATTTGGGTTTTAGAAACCCTACGATGAATGGCCATGATTGATTCTTGAGGTTTAGGAAACCCTAGAATAAGTTGATGACTTTCTTGTTTTTGGAAACTTATTGTTTTTGGAAACTATAATGCATCAAAGCTTGGAGTTTTGGAAACCCTAGCTTGATTTAGCATTTAGGGATTGGGAAACCCTAAAAGGAACTCACGGCCATGGGGTTTATACCCCTTGTGCAATTCGGCAATTAGGGTTTGGAACCCTTATCATACTTGCTTGCTTTCTTGATTAATTTTAAAGTGTTTAAAGTTGAACCTTGATGCTTGTTTTGTTTGAATTAAAAGTTGTTTATATTTGTATGTTAATGGAGTTTTGTTAATGTGATTAACAATGGATATTATGGTTCTTTGAAACCCTAATATTATAAACATGGTGGTTGATTTTTGGTTTAAGAAACCCTAAATCAAATTAGGGAAGTTTCTTGATTTGGAATTGGAAACCCTAATTATCAAATCTTGAAAAATCCTAGTTTCCTATTTTGAAATTATTCAAGTTTAGGAAAGTCTCTTATTTTTGATTTGATTCCTTCCATATTGAATTTGTTTGAATTTGGGAAAAATAGGCAACCCTAATTAGGGTTTATGGCCTAATGGATTAGGTAAGAAACCCTAACCCTAACCCTAAACCCTAGTTCTCTCTCTCTGTCTCACTATAGCTCACGGCTCTAGGGTTTTGGAAACCCTAATGGCCTTTGCTTAATTTTTCTTTCGTGCCTAGTGTTCTTTATCTCTTTTATAAATGGTTTATATTGGTTTATATTGATTTCAAACCCGGACAGGACCGGCCGGTTCAACTAGTTGAACCGGAAACCGGGTGCCTCACCAGGTGGTTCAACCCACTAAAACCCAGTCTTAAAGAAAACCGGCTTATTTAGTAAAAACAGGTCAACTCAGTGGTTGAACCGATCAACCAGGTTAGAAGAACTGGCCGAGTTTTGGACTTTTTTTTTTTTTTTTTTAAAAGGTGCTAAAATGACTAAAAGAACCCCAATCTTTTTAAAATCTCTTAAAGCCAAGAAGGCTAAAAAGGCAAATTAGTCTAAAAAAATTTCAAATAACAAAAAGAAACCCAAACCCCTAATTTAATAATACAATATTCTTTTCATGCATTTTAAAATATATATATAATAAAGATTGATCAATAGTAATTATCAATTTTCAATTTTGATGACTACACATACATCCAAATATATGAATTGATTGTACAAACATTTAAAAAAAAAATTATATTTTGAATCTATTTTGAATCTTATACAATTCTAACAAATAAATAAATAATATATTTATAACGTTATGATGACGTCACGATTCAATCCGGTTGAACCGATTGACCCTTAACCCAATCACTTGTCCTGTTCGATAAACGGCCTGGGTTTTAAAACTTTGCACCATATAACAAATTCAAATCTTTCCTTTTCAGTGACAAGAAGAGAAGGAGGAGGAGCACAAATTATTTCAAGAGGTAAAAAAAAAAAAAAAAAACCCACAGCTTTTTCGATATTCAACATTGTCTCAAATCCAAGATGCAGGAGGCTTTCCATTGATAAGGGTTTGAATTAAAAAGTAGTAGCAGAAAGGCATTTTAGAGAGAGAAGGGTTTTGACAATTGTTACCACTATAATTTTAAATTAACTAATAGATGGCTGTAAAGTGGTTTTAATTAAATTATTTAATTCAAGCCAATGATGAATAGAGTAGTAGAAGACTAGTTG
The DNA here is from genome assembly GCA_017140935.1 of Hamamelis virginiana. Classification (NCBI taxonomy): domain Eukaryota; kingdom Viridiplantae; phylum Streptophyta; class Magnoliopsida; order Saxifragales; family Hamamelidaceae; genus Hamamelis; species Hamamelis virginiana. The sequence continues at coordinate 812,177 of JAESVK010000714.1, read as the reverse complement.
TCAAGGAGTTCGAAGCCAATTAAGATATATGGGTTCAAGGGAGTTTGTTGGCATCCTAACTCTTCACTCTTAGAGGGATAATTATCAAGCTAAAGGAGTTTTATCAAAGTGAGGATGGGAAGCTGATGAAGATAATCAAATTGGCAAATAAACATGATCCAATGAGTAATTGAAGAAGACTAGGAGACTACTTCGATGTAATCTATAAATAAAGGCCAGACTCTCTCAACACACATCAACTCAATAAGAAAACATCTATCTCTTTTGTCTTACTATAGGATATAGGGGATTTTCTTTAGTACGTAGTAGCTTAGGGCCTATTTACTTCGTGAAAATTTTCGCAATTTTCATTTTCATTTTCAATAAAAACATAAAACGGCCTAAAAAATGCGTTTACTTGTAAAAAATGAAAACTATTTTCAAAAAATGAAGCCAGTTTTTAAGAAAATGTGAAAACATCAAAAAGACATTTTTTGTATTTTCATGAAACCTGAAAACAATGATTATATCGTGGCAATGCTTATAAACATAGATAAAAATATGTAGACCGACTGTAATACCAAAAAATAAAAATAATAAAACATATAGAGATAATATATAGTTTTAGTAAATGCATTTACACTATTTTTAGATTTTGAAATCAGTATAAATTTTTACAAGCTAAACACATTTTCTAAATTTTGAAAACTGAAAATGAAAACTATTTTTTAAAAATTTTCACAAAAAATAAAAATTGTTAAAATTTTACTTCGTGAAAATTTCCCCATTTTTCATTTTTTATTTTCAATAAAAATAGAAAACGGCCTAAAAAAACGTGTTTACTTGTAAAAAAATGAAAACTATTTTCAAGAAATTGAATTCAGTTTTTAAGAAAATGTGAAAACATCAAAAATACGTTTTTTGTATTTTCTCGAAAACTGAAAACAATGATTATATCATGGAAATGCTTATAAACATAGAAAAAAAATCAGATATTTGCCCAAAAGTCCTCTTTTAAACTTATTTAATGGCTAAAGTCGTGCTATAATTATTTTTCTTCCTAAAGTCCTAGTTAAAAGATTTCTATTGCCTAAGGTCCTATTTCTTCAAAATAAGTTTTTTTAGAGACGGAATTGCCCCTCTCATCCATCATACACACGATGACCCACTCCATTCGACTCATTCCACGGTTCCACCCAACTGAGAAGAGAGAAGCAGAGGAAAAAGGAGAGAGAATCTGGTTAACAGTTTCTTCCTCTTTTTCTCCGACAATCTGGTTTCCAGATCTGGTCTAGTGAATTTGTTCTCACCGTGCTAGCATTAGCAAGATCCTAATGCTCCCAAGGTTCTTCACTACATCGATTTGCCGTCTCGCCTGTCAATCTACACCTACATCAGCTCGCCTGCCAATCTACATGAGCATCAACTCGCCGGCAACTATTCGTGGAAAAATTAGCATGTTTGATGCTCCGAATCTCTGCACCTGCATAACATAATCTTTGTTATTACTATAGAGAGAGAGAGAGAGAGAGAGAGAGAGATCCACCATCGTCAATCACAAATTAATCTACGTCGGTGCCCGCAACAATGTCGAAGTAATCTTTAATTCCTGTTTCTGGATTTTCCGATTTGATTTCCAGTGCATTTTTGAGATAAGCTCACGTGGCCTTCACAAAGCATTAGAAACTCCACAGTCCACACTAAGCAGACATTCAACCTTTTCTCTCTACTTTCTCCCTTTATATTCATTTGATCACTTCATTTATAGTTGATATACAATTACACACACACACACACACAGAGTGGCGAAGAGACTGAGAGGTCCCTAAATGGAAGTCATTGGCGGGTTTGCTTGGTGGAAAAAAATTAATTTTTGTTTGGTTGATTGGAAAATATAATAAAAAGAAAGAATTTTGTTTTTTTTTTTTTTTGGCGTAGTTACCTGCATTTTCCAGCATAATAACATGCGTTTCCGGCGTAGTGACCTGCATTTTTCGGTGTAGTGACCTGCGTTTCTAACGTAGGGAACTAACGCAGGTCACTACGGGGTGTGACGTAGTGAACCCGGGTGTTGGGGGTGTAGGTGGCGTTGAAGGTTGTAAGAAAGGAGATGTATTTTTGTTCAATTCATGCCAAAAGGACTTTTGGGAAGAAAAATCTGTTGATAGGACTTTTGGCATGAAAATCTTCGAAATGAGGACTTTTAGCCAAATTCCCCAAAAAAAATATGTAGACCAACTATAAAACCAAAAATTAAAAATAATAAAACATATAGCGATAATATATATTTTTAGTAAATGCATTTACACTATTTTTAGATTTTGAAAACAGTTTAAATTTTTGCAAAGTAAACACATTTTCTAAATTTTGAAAACTGAAAAATGAAAACTATTTTTTAAAAATTTTCACAGAGAACAAAAATTGTTAAAATATTTGATACTGTAGTCATTTTTGACTCCATATCCAAGCCACCATGGTTCGAAACCGCCCATTCAAAGTACTTGTGATTCGACGTAATAAAAGTTGGTTTCTTTTTAATTGAATTTCTAAAATTCTTCTCCTGCTTCTCTTTTAATTTTTATTTAGCACTTGGTTTGTCAACTTTAAAAATTCTCCTCATTAAAGCAATTCAAACCCATTAGCTTGATTTGGACGAGTGTTATTTGAACCTAATAACATGGGTATTTCCTTTCGAAGTAAAAATATAGGCACCGTTTGGATTTGTTTTTTATAAGTACTTATTTGCTCTTTTTAAATTTTTCTAAGAAATTACATAATACAAATTTTTAAAAGAGCAAATAAGTACTTATAAAAAATAAATCCAAACAGTGTTATAGTAAACACATCTTTGGCGCGCCTGGTGGGAGAAGCCAATTGTTAATGACTCTTGATAATGGAAGCAAACAGGAAGAGTCTTCACATGCCCATAATTAGGCACTTGGGGAGACTGGACTAGAAAACACTCATAGTGATTCCGAGACAAACCACCCGTTGATTAAGAGGAAGATCGTTCTCTCGACCATCCAATAGATGATGAACCGATTTGAATCAGCTAAGCAGCAGATGTTCCAACGGCTTAGTAAGACCCCCATTGAACCTGTGAGACCCTTGCCTGTCAATTTGTCCAGTAATATTGGGAGCTAGGTAAGAATATCAAGTGATGGTTTTCAAAAGAAAAACTACACTGAGGAGGCAATCGGAGGGTACCATGAAAAAGAAGTATCTATAAAGTTAGCCAAAGGAAGCGCCTAATATTTGAATGTACCGCCTCCTTTGAAGTTAGAGGAACAACCTATAGAGTTTGGAAGTATGGTTCGAAGTGAACATGGTGTTGTTCGAACCAAACAAGCAAAGGGTCATAGTAATGTATATGGTTATGATGACCAAAATACTAATAAAAATCGCAAAGATTTATTTTTTGGTTCTAACACCCGTGGACCAAAACCATGGAGCTGAGGATCAAAATTTGACTGTTAATTCATTTTTATTGAATGGAAGCGTTTAGATGAATCGCTTGATTTTATTTTCAAGAAACCTTCTCCAATCACTTTTGACCAAAGTGAAAACCACCAAGCTGGACAATTTTGTATCCATGTTGGATTTATAGAGCACATAATGTGTGTATGTGCTCGTCAGTTCACTAGTATCCTGACAGCTTGACTAGTTTTCTTAGAAAATTCATAATTAATTCTAGATAATCTTATAGTTTTTGGGAGAGGAGGCTTGAAGATGAATTTGAGCAATCCATCCTTGCAGAGAAGTATTTAACTGAGAAGGATAAGTGGATTTATCTATAAAAGGAAGACGATGCTCCAGAGGGGATGGGTTTGAAGCTTTCGTTTTACAAATAACATGAGCATTGAACGGCACTGAAACAAATTGATTCAAATTGACCAGCATTCCATTTACAAATTCCTTAGACATGTCTCTGTCACCTCCATTTGAGGAATATATATATATATTTACAAGAATTAAATAAAGTAGACCACATAGAAAGTGAGTGAGTTATCTCTCCTTCATAATATCAGCCACGGCAGAAGCTTTGCAAATTGGACATGTGTTCTTCATCAACAACCATTTTTTGATGCAGCCTACATGGTAGTCATGGCCACAAGTTTTCAGCGTCCCAACATCATCCATGTTCTTGTACTCTTCCTGCCAAGTGCAAATATAGATCCATAGCTGCTAGTTAGAGATTCAGAAGCTTATGAACACAGGAAAAAAAAAAAAAAGAAGAAAGATTCACTGGTCCACTTTCCAATTCAAGTCATTTGACTCTTAATATTACAGCTGACAAGACATGCAGAAGGGGGCTAAAACATACAAAGAAGTGCTCTTGCACATTTAAGGAGATGCCATAGAGTTTCTTACGAAATAATTAAAAGCTAGAACCACTTATAAAGGGGGTGAAATCAGCACCCACTCGTCTGTTTTCTAGAATCCCAAGTTGAACTGCAGGGAATTTGCATTGGAACTCCCAATTCAAATATTCTTTGGTTTCAAACTGGCTAAAAATTAAATTCTTACCAGGCAGATTACACATATTCCTTCCTCCTGGTTTTGATCCGAGGAACAATAAATTGTTTCTGTCAAACACTTCAGTATCAAATCTTCCGACAAGCCCGTGCTGACATTCCCAATCCTTTCCCCTAGTGCAAGTAGTTCCTGCTCAAGCCAATAATTTGAGAATAATTCAGACCCAAAAACAACCAAATAAAAACCACAGCAGCAGATAAGACAGCTACAATTATAGTAACCTCGTAGCTCATATTGTCTATGTCCAGCCTCATGTCTCTATGTTGATCAGACAAATTTTGGGAGCCATACAAGGTTGAACGATCCACAATCATAAGACCCTGAAAGAGAACAAATTTCTCTACTCAACACCGAGGACAGGGTAATAGAAAATGAAAAACAAAAGTTTCAAAGATATTATCCATTTCAGTCTACAAAACAGACTTGATTATGGAGATATAGGGTGTTTATTAGCATAGTAACTTGGTCAACTATGCATTGCAAAAGATACACAGAGAACTACAGGTAATTTACGTGCAAAAGGAATTTTCAAAGGTTCTCCACTTGTTAAGGATTATTCTTCACCACTGTGAATTCATCTATATCCTCATTGCAAATCATTTAAATGCATTTATTTCTTTCCAGCAAAAAGGAGGGGGAGGCATGTGATAGAAAATATATATATATATATATATATAGAGAGAGAGAGAGAGAGAGAGAAATGATCCTGTCAGCATAGGCTGACTTTCAGCCGCTAGGTAATTATCGGATACGTATTTTTAAAAACTGACCGTCGGATTAGATACTATGCATATGTATGTCACGCATGCTACGGCACAAAAAACAAAGCAAAAATGACATCCCAGTAACTTCTAAATTGGATCTAATTCCAGATCCCACCCAGTAAAAACGAAGTTAAATACAATGACCCACAATATATTCCACTGATTTTTTTTTCCTGAGAAATGCAACACAATTTTTTTTCCAAGCAATGCTATACATACTAACTCCAAAGGTTACCCCATGCCAAACTCATTACTTACATATTTCATTTCAGAAACAAAATGACCAGCATGGTGTCATCAACCAGCCTGCCATCTCAGCACAATTCAGTGGGCATAAATAGTATCTTCCTTCTCTAACAAGAGATACGATAATAAGATCGATAATACAACATGTTTAATGATTTCACAATGTCTATAAGGTGGATCCTATTTATGAAAAATGCACACCTTTCTCTGCTCAGGTATATTGATTTCCATTGTCTAAACAAAATACACTAGGGTTTGGTTACTCTTTAATTATTGCAACCACAAGTCTAACTAATCACTGTTTGACATGTCGCAGATTGGAGGTGTAATGGTCATTTCACTGAAAAGCAACACAGGTAAGACACTAAAGTACTCCCTCTATACTGGTGAAATAATGAAAGCAGCCTTTGTACACTGACATTGCACCTCATCACTGTGCAAGACCTCTTTCTAATGCAGAACAAGCAGTAATGCTCCTTCAAAACGAATTGTACATACCTCGGGGGTCCCGAGTCGTTCACATACACTCGTCTCATCAGAAAGTGATCGATATCTCTCATTAGATATCCTAGACCTTCCATTCCTGTCACTATTACGCCATCCTATTGTGGACAATGGCCTAGGATATCTAGAGGAATAACTTTCTGCAACCAACTGCAAACTCTCATCTGAAGATGCCACATGTCCCACGCGCAAGCTGCTTGAAGGAGCCCTAAAAGTTGGGGCAGATCTTTGAGAATAGCTACTTCGAACTCCCCTCACTGATTGGGTCAAGGAACCATGAAAATTTTGAGGAACAACTGGATTTCTGCTTGAAATAAAATCATTATGGTATGCTCCAATTTCCATAGGAGCATTAGTAGTAGAGCTTCCAACAAGGAAGTGGTTTGTCTCATGACCTGAATCACTGGTATCTGCAATTTGTGGGGGTAAAAAAAACAAGAATCCCTGAGAAATGTAAAGTGAGAATGAAATATGACAGAAAGAAATGTAACCGAAGCTAAACCTGAAACTAGGATCCTTCCATGAGCAGCAGGAGACATGTGCATATGGTTCCACTCCCGAGTTGAGGCATTAGAACTCTGACCTGTAAGTTCCATTGAGCTACAATGGTCAATGGGGCAACTTGTTGAATAAGGATGGTGCAAAGGATTGCTCAATGCAGGCCGGCTTCTCACATTCCTAAGAGAAGCTTCATCACCGATTGAGAGGCTATCGCCTCTATAACCAGGCGTCATGGTAATGTGATCCCAAAGCAAATGTTGAGAATCTGTATTTTGCTTTTCCTGCAGTAGGTCAGAAGATATAGACAGATCAGAGGAACTTCCAGCACTATAGTATCTGCTTGTACTGCCTCTCTCACAAACTGCAGGGATTCCAGGGCTTTTTCGTTTGTATGGCCCTCTTCCATTGCCCATTGTAAGATCAACAAAACTGCCCTCAATCCCATGGTATGTCTGTCTATCATAATTTGAAGAAGATGCATGGTGTGCATAATTCTCCGGGATCATAGGAAAGGTTCCAGCTGCGGATGGAAGCAGAAAAGGATCATGAGATGATCCTGAAGCATCCAGTTGGTAATGTGAAACTTCAACATTGTGACTTGAGGGAGAATAGCCATTTGACCTTGGTACAGGATTCCAATGGGGAGCAAAATGTACCCTATCTATTGATGTATTCTCCACGGGATAAACATTGTTTTCTGCAGCACTGGCCCCAGCTGTAATACAAATCAGAATTAGTAATGGCCATGAGAACTAGGGAAGTCCATAGACTGAACATTGTACATTCAGAATTAGCTGATGATCGAGCATTGAAGACGGTAATAACAGTCATGAATAAAATAACACATTTGGCTCCTCTCTTTATGGGCCAGTTCAGTATCATCAGTAATCATCAGTAAGCTAGTCAGGATGCAACACATCAAAAAGCACAAGGATGGTTCCATTATCAAACAAGTGGTCAGAGGAGTTTATGTAGTAGCTGTACTAGTAGTAGTATTAGGTGTCGGCACTGGCGGGCTATTGTTCCTTATTGCTGTACATAATAAATTCATGTTGTGGCCCTCTGCTTGGTTAGTCTATATGTCATGCTGTAAGTTGACAGTTTCTCTAAAAGGCATGCTACAATGCGGGGCCAGACAACCTTAGGTGAGATATCCCCAGGATCAAGGACAGTCCTGTAACAGGTCCTCTATTCAACTATCAAAATGGGGCAGCGAAATCTGATCTATAGTATTATTCTTTGCCCATGCTGATCCTTGAATGGAGTAAGCAAGAAAGGAAAATTCCATGAACCTTTTCTCGTGAAGCATATGTTCCAATCCCATGCATGTGTGAAACATGTCTTGACCATTTTTTTTCTCTTTTGCACATTTGTTTATCATCAATAATACACATCATATAACCCTTGAAGTAAGTAACACAAGGAAACAAATGAAGGAGCATATAAAAACATTAAAATCTAAATATACCTAAGTGCATGTACGGTTGCACTGCATGCATGTGATTCAAATTCTGATCATGATCATTTTCAAATATCTGGGATGTGCTGAACAAATGTCTGTGCCCCATAACAATGTCACCTCTAGAATCAAAATATTAGAAAATCGGGACCTGCACGCAAAAAAAAAAAAAAAAAAAAAAAAGGCATCTCAATTATTGACAATTGAACTCCTGCAGGATTTTTCAAAAAAACGAGAAAATATGCTTCCGTGCTATTACAGCAGATGCCAAGTTTTGAAGCATGAACCATCATTAAATTCAATATTAATTTCTTTTCCAAATAACCGCACAATTTTACCACCAAGAAAATCACATCCAGTATCTCATACTTTTGCAGTATTTCTGTACCTAAATTTGTTTTAATGTGCAGAATTGAAATTTCAAAAGTTTATTCTTCCTCATTTTATTAAGGCTAGGAACAAGATGGGTACAAAACCTCTGTACAGAAATGAAATGCTATATATATATATATATATATATATATATATATATATATACAGGAATGATCAAGTCAGCATATGCTTACATAAACTGAAGCTAGTAGATGATTGTGGGATACATGTTTCAAAAAACCGACTGTTGGATTAGATACTATACTTATGTATGTCATGCACACCAAAAATCACAATGATCCAATGGTCGTTTTCTCAAAAATGTCACTGAGAAAAACTGTGATAGTTTTCAATAGTCACAGTTTTTACGATCTATATTTTGAGATGTTTGCATTGGATCACTATGATTTTTGGCATACATCACATCTGGAAGAATATTTAATCCAACGGTCAATTTATTCAAAATATGTATTCTACAATTATCTATTAGCTTCATGCTTACATAAGATATATAAGCATAGGCTGACTAGAACGAGAATGGATATATATAGCAAGAATGCTAAGGTCAGATGCACCAGGTGACCTCATTTAGAGCCACTTGCATAACATATTTTGAAAAACTGATTGTTGGATTAGATACCCCTCTTATGTATGTCATGCCTGCCAAAAATCATAGTGATCCAACAGTCGGATTCTGAAAAAACCGATGATGAAAAAATGGTGACATTTTGAATAACAATAAAGTCACAGTTTTTCACAACAACATTTTTCAAACACCGACCGTTGGATCACTGTGATTTTTGGCAGGCATGACAAATATAAGAGTGTTTGATCCATCCGTCAATTTTTCAAAATATATTTTGCAAATGGTTCTAAACGAAGTCACGTGCATCAGGTGCAACTGACCTTAGCATTCCTATATATATATATATATATATATATATATATATATATATATATATATATAAAATTTACATATATACATATAATTTCCTTGAAGTTTTAAAAAGAAAAAGGCCAAATGTGATACATGTTCAAATTTTCTGTTTTATTTTATTATATTATCTTGTGTGTGTCTGCATTGTAGGTAAATGGAGTCACATTGCATTCCATTGTCCAGTTATTGTACTGCATTGTGGCTATCAGCCACAACAATATTTTTGGACAACCATCTTTTGCAGCTGCAGAGTTAAGATACCTTAATAGATATTTCAATCATGTAAAACTATTATAGCTGCTCTTAAAACTATGATCAACAGTTTAAAAGGCATTAGAAGCTAACCTCAAAGGGAGGATAGAAAAATCATTAAAGGCACAACTATGACGCTCAACCTTCAATTTGTGAACAAATATCTGATGTAGAGTAGTAGACTCAACTAATGTCAAAAGCATGTTCCTCATATGTTGATCATAAATAGCTACCGAAAAAGTTAGCTGTAAAAAGGTTTTCATTTCCTTTTCTGTTTTTCAAGTAGGAAGTTCTTATATTTCAACAAATTAGAATCTCAAAAAAACTTTTAAGGATTTTTTTCACATTTACTTTCATTTCTAGATGTTGGAAAAATCTGAGGCCACTGACTTGCGGCTAGTTTTTCAAGAAATTTTCATAAATTTTTATTGCAACAACTGTTTACCCTTCACTTACTCAATGTAATAATGAGATCATTCAAGAGACATGGATCTACAAATACATAATAATACTCAAGCTTGTGTTTGGATGTGTTGTAATTTTTATTGTTTCTAAACATTGGAAATGAATTACTTGTCTTCAATTTTTTATTTTTTTTATTTCTTTTTAAATTTGAAACAAAAAGCATGTTTGGTAGTGATAATGGTTTTTCATTAAAATAATTTTAAAAAAAAAAAATGTTAAAATGCATTTGGATAAGTACATTGAAATTTAAAAAATTAATGGTGTTCGTTAAGGTAATGAGAGACAATGATAGTGGTGTTGTGGTTGTGGCGGTGGCAATGGGAAGTGCAATAGTGGTGGGCTAGTGGGGAAGTGATGGTTGATGGTAGCTATGGTTCAAAGTCTGGGCTGAGACCGAGATAGCTGGGCTGAGTCATCTAGGTCTGGGTAGGGACCGAGACGAGAAGTTCTCCCGAGTTGAATATATAAAGAGAAATCTCATATTTTCATTTCAACCAAGATCTCCGACATTTCGTCTTGTCTTGGCCGAGATCTCAGCCGTCTCGTTTTATCTCAGACATCATGTCTCGTCTCGTCTCGATAGAGATCCCAGTGATTTCAACATATTTATTTAATTTATAAGTTAGTCATTTTTTATTATTTTTAAGGAGCAGTTCTTTTATGATATTCAGAAAAACAACCTAACACTTCATTTGTACAAAAAAACAATGGTTTAACTTTTACTAACAATTATATTCTTTTTAAAAATTTAAAATTTAACACATTATTCCATGATACCGTATCGCATTAGTGCCTATTTTGATGTTTCATATGAAATTCTACCCCGCAAGTTATGTATTTTTACTTATTTAATGAGTTCAATGTGTTTGTTTTATTTTTTCTGATTTTTCTATGATTTTTTTGAATTTTTTTAAACATTCTTTCATGACTAAAGTTGCATCTCGGCTGAGATGCGACGAGATGTCCGAGACGTGATGACGTCCGCCACCGAGACTTTGAACCATGATGATAGCAGAATTGTGGAGGTAGATGGACAGTGGTGGCGGTGAAGTTGGAGTGTTAATGGATGAGATGATTCTACCAACAAAAAATGGACAGGGTGGCAATAGCGGCGAGTGCAACAATGTTGGGGTCGATGGGGCAATGATTATCTAGTTGGGGTGGTAATAAAAGAGAGTAATAGCGAATGCAATAATGGTTGGGCCAATGAGACTGTGGTGGAGTTAGGCAGCGATGCGATGCTGGCAGTAGTTGGTGCAACAATGGTGAGGGTGGTGAGGCAGTGATGGTGGCGTAGAGCTGTGGCGGTGACTTGGTGGTGGGGTGGTCATGATATCAAGGAAACGACTTCTCAAACATTTTTAAAATTTGTGAAAACATTTAGGGCCCATTTGGTTAGTGAACATTTTCTGTTTTCATTTGCTGTGAAAATTTTTTAAAAACGATTTTAATTTTCAGTTTTCAAAATTTAGAAAATGCATTTGGGTTAGGAAATGAAAACTACTTTCATTATGCGTTTGGTAAAACTATTTTATCTCTGTTTTTGCCTCCAAATATTTATATCAAAATTTGGCTTGTCCAAGCGAAGTATATAATTAATGGATTTCAGGGGATTTCTATATTAACAATAAGAGCCAAAAAAGATATAAATGGAACCTGCTACATTAACATAATAGAGTTTAGATAATGTCCATTCACAATAACATATATATTATAGTAAGAAATCCACTTCACACTGATTAAAAGTGCTTACTACAATTTTTTTCTCAAAGTGCATTATTATGTACGACCTCGACGATAATCCTCCCATATTGATGTGGCAATATTATCTCAAACTTGGGCCATAAGAGTAGTTTATGTTAAGTCAATTGAGATGCTCTATTGTTAAGTGACTACACCCTCTTTATTTGGGACTTCTATACCTTCATACATATATTCTTCAACCAGCCTATCTCGTGCAAACTCTAAATAGATGAAATTATGTATTGTGCAGCATGCGGGGAGCATTCGTTGTCTTCTAAGAGGGTAATTCGGAACCCTAACAATGATGATAAATATAAGATAAAAGTAGTAAACACAAATCCAGCAAATGAAGTAATATCAGCAATCACATGCTTTTGCACTAGTACAATTGTAGCAATGAACTGTTTGTTAAAAAAAAAAAAAAAATAGTTAAGGTAATTTAACAAAGTTAAAGATAACAAGAGCACTCCAATGGACTAAGCACTTGGCTAGACCACATTTTGGATAGCTCCCAAATGGCTAGCCAAATATAACCAAGAGAGAGAGAGGCTAGACTTTTTTCCTAGCTCATTAATTTCTCCCAACAAGGAACAATGAATTTTTTTATAAACTCTAACGATGATTTTTTTTTTGTACTATCATGTAATATTTGGTAGTTTAACAAACGTTAAAAGACATTGAACTATATTAGTTAAGATAATAAATGTTTTAGAATTACAAATAGAATAGAATGCCTAATTGTATCATCAAGAGATTGTCAGCTCCACTATAAATAATCATGCCTATTATTAGCACTCAAACGCTGGTAATTCTTAACTAGGATCAGTTCTAATCAGTTCAATACGAAGTGGAGCAAAGGAAGTAACATTTACACTAAAAATGCAATACCCAGATATCATCAAAGGAGCTCTAATAAACATAATAACAGGAAAACGCCCAATAAACTGCACACATCATTTTCCTTCCATTCCTAGGAAGACCCCACTCGCACCTTTAGGAATGATACACTTACATACACTTTAGGTACCTACACCCACTAACTTGCACTCACTCACACCTTAGTATAGGTGCTCACACTAACACACAAGGAAGTGCTCACATACAAACTCTCTCTTTAGGAGAATACTCACTTACACCTCACACTTTCTTGCACAGGATGTGCGTCAGTCACACACACTGTAGTTAAACAAGCCTTGGCCCCATATAATTTTTTCCACCATTTCAGATCAAAATTTTATCTATAATACACTAGAGGCTTTCTTTGGTAAGACACAATAGTTAAACAACCAATCAATGCCAAATTCCAAGCACAACACACCGATTAGACATTTAGGCTATGAGAAATACAATCACAAAATTAAATATGGTTTATGTAGACTTTATAATTGAATTCACTATCAAGACCAAGTGCCTTGACTCCTATATTTACTTATGCAACCAAGGCCATTGGTCCCACATAATTAAATCCCTTGGTCAATCCATGTTGAAGTTCATGCTAAATGGGTTCCAAGGAGCTAAAACAACACATAACTGTAGCTATTAAATGGTTAATGGTTATATCATGAATTCATGACTGGTTTAAAGATATGAAAGGTCTAATGAGAAACACACATTTTATTGAATTGAAGAACTATTAAAAGTGTAAATATGCAGTCATGTTAAAAGGAATGAATAATAGACCAAAGATTTCCAAAGGTAATCTCCATTTCAAGACCAATGACAAGAACAGTGCTAGCCCTACAAATATCTCAAAATGGAGCTAATCATGCACATTTGTATAAGAGCTAATTTTCAAAATATGTTTCGCAACTGGCCCTACTGAGGTCACTTGTCAAGTGCACCTTATATTAGCATCTCTGATTATATATGTCTATAGATATAAATACACAGATCTTGTCCATTTAAGGCCAAATGAACTCAGCCAAAACCCTCACACATTCCTCCATGGTTATACCTCCAAGCCGAACCAAACAAACTCAATTAATCAACCATCCATTAAATTTAACCCAAATACCCAAAGAAAATTGAAAAATAAATAAATTAATAAAATCAAGAATATTTATCTATTATGAAGCAAAAATAAAATAAAACTTGCCGAAAATCAAAAAAGGGAGAAGAGAGAGAGAAGACTTCAACCTTAGAGAGATCGTAGGAGAGGGCTTCAATGAGAGAGATCGATTGGGGAAGAGTAATTGACCAGACAGATATCGGCTGAGAGATTGCTTACTAGGCTAGGAACACAAATGTGAAGAATTTTTTTTTGGCTTATGAAATCCTTATGTCCGACTAGCCTCTTCGTTAGTGTCCGTCAAGTTAAAAGAGAATCCTGTGTATTCAGTTTTAAAGTGAATTAAGAAAATGTCTTTTTGACATTTCCAAAACTTTCCATATTTTGTATTCATTTTGTAGAAAACAGTTTTCACTTTTAGTAACCAAACACGTTTTCAGCACCTTTTTCTGTTTTTCAATGAAAATGAAAATTTTCACAAAGCAAAGATGCCCTTTTGTTTTTACAAATTTTCAAAATGTTTGAAAACTTGTTTCCACAAATAAAAACAAAACCAAACTTACCAAACAAGCTTTCTAAAAATTTCATTATTTTGTGTTTTTTAACCAAACAGGGCCTAACTACATTGTCATTATTGATCTCAATACAACAATATTTCTGTCCCTCAGGTCTAATTAGTTAATTCGAGAACAAGGACTAAATTCTTCATTAGGAGGTTCAAACATCATGTCTCACCGTGGCCAAAGACTAATACCTACCTCTGTTTTAACAAATGAAAAAGACTTCTCAACAGCAGCAGCAAGCAGCATGAAGATTGAAAGGCACAGGAATAACACAAAAGGTGCATGAGAGAGGGAACAAGGATTGATGTACCTATTGAGACTGAGCAAGATGTGATCAGCCCGATGAACCCTCCCAGGGTGTGAAGGAAGAGGACAATTTGTTGCCTTATCTAGCGGCACCCATGTTATAAGGATGTGCGTTGCAAACAGTTCCATGAGTTTTCAGTGTCATCCACAGTACCTTACCTATCTGGGTTTGGCAGTAAAAATTCTGCTCCAAACTCCCAACCTGCCAAAAGCCATATCGATCTGTTAAAACATGAGACTTTTAGATCTCTATTTACCACGTCCATTTTGGCTTTTCTCTCCACATTTAAACACCAAAAACCAAACAAATTCTTCTCACTCTCACTATCATTTTAGGATACTCCATAGGTTTCCTAGCGTACTAATTTCTCAAAATTCCCCATTTCCCATTCAACCATTTAGACATCAACCGAAGAGCTATAATGTCGTATAGAAGACGCACCTAATGGAAACCGGAACTACATGAATAATGCATTATTGCTTTCAGGACCAAGAAGAATCAATTATCTGAAACCAAATAGGAGATATAAAATGAAATAAAGGTTATTACGGATATATGAGTAAGAGGAGGTGCTAGGAGGAAAGCAGCAGCACTAACAACTGCAAGAGAAATTTGATTAATTCTCTAGTTCATATGATGTTATGAGAAAAGATAACCCTCCAACCAAAAATAGAAAATCTTCATATGCAAATCCTAACCATTAATACAGGACTGATATGTGGAAAAGATCAACATTAACAAGAAAAACATGCTCACATACAGCCTCCAAATTGATGCTTAGCTTAATTATCTATTCTTAAGCCAGGGTGTTTAAAAGTCCCAAAAGAAAGTTGTATTGAAACATTATTTAACTACCCACAATCTTTTTGAAAAATTACAAAATTTGACAAAGTTTCACCATACATGAAGCGCACACCAAAACAGTCACCAAGTCTTGCATTTGAAGGAGAATTGAAGGGTACTAAAACTTGGTGAATGTATTCATTAATCTCTATCAGAGATAAACTCTTTCAATTCTTTCAAGCTAAGGATTCGTATAACTTCTAAGTTTAATTTATAGCCATAGTTCTTGCAATCAAGTAAAATATCAGTATCAACAGATATATCAATGGTCCCAAAACACAAATATATCGATAGATATATTGATCGTATCAAAAATATCGATATCGATTAAAGATATGATGGATATTATTAGTTAAACATAGAAATATTATGCGGAACTCAATAAAATAATGAATTAAACTATAATATATAATTTAGAATCAAAATATTGCAAATTAAATATATATATACTAGTAAAAACAAGCACATTGGTTATACATTTGTAAATGTTTTTATGTATCTCACCATAATATTCATGTGTTCTCCATGTGCCATTAGTATCTCGTAGCTAGATAGATTATTTGAAGAAAATATAAGAAGCACATAATTCTATCCATGTACAATTATAGATCTAGAGTAGTGTAAGAGATTATATACGTGCGTGAGAGAACAAAGAGAGGAGAGAAAAAATATATGAAAATGTATAATTGTCTTCCTACATGTGTAGTCCTTATATAGATGTGAAAGGGTGCCTATGGTGGCTGTTGAAACAACCACCAAAATGAAAAGATGTTTTGGTTAAATATTAATTAATTAATTACTTAATTATTTGAAGAGGTGCATTGGTTCAATATGGGAGAATTATGAAAAGGTGTTTTGGAGAGTTGTGAATTTGAAATTTGTGTCAACTAATGGGAGAAGAGTATTTTGAAGATTTTAATTAAATAAATGAACATAAATATTAAAAATTGCTTTTATATATATATATATATATATATATATATATATATATATATAAAAGACAAGTATATGTTGTATTGGGTATAAAAAAGTGTGCTGCGTTGGGCAAAATAAATCACGGATTTTACATTAAAATGTTATATTACATTAAAAATTTAAAATATATATCATTTACAAAATAACAAAAGAATAAATCAATAATCTTGTATATAAAAGAATTTTCACCTCAAACCAATATTTACAGATATATCGATGAATATCAGTAAAGTTATTTAATTTTAATGTCATATTGATACACTCCGATATACGGATATATCAAAGATATATTGAGGATACCGGAGATATTTTAGTCCATGCTTGCAATTGCAACGAACACTGTCAATTATATAAATTTTTTTTATTTTTTCAATTTTATGTTTTAAAGAAAAAAAAAAAGATAAATAAATAAGGTATATATTATCATGGTGATTGCAAATGGATCTAAAGTATGTGACAAACCCATGGATTTTTAAGCAAATCCACTTTGAACATTGCTTTTGGCCTGAATTTTGAGGGATTTGGATTGGAGTCAACCTCTTGAATTCAAGGGGCTTAAAGTTAATATTTGAGATTTTGAAGATTCAAGATTTTGTTAAAGGCCTTGGTTCAGGCAGCCAAGAAACATTACTCTCATTCACATGGTTCCAAGATCTAGTCTTGATGAGTGTGACCAATAGGAGAGGGTTAGGGATTGGAGTACCATGCATTATGTAGCCCATGGGCCCGAAAGGGCTTTCACTAGGCATATATATATATATATATAGAGAGAGAGAGAGAAAGAGAGAGAGACATTTTCATTAGTTTTCTAGCTTTAATCAGCTTGACAAAAAGATGAACAAGGTCTCTCTATAAAACTAAGGATTTTGTGGAAGATCTAGAAAAAACATGAGATTTGGTTGTTTTTTGCTTTGTTTATTTTAAATTTTACTGTTTTTTCATTAAAAAAAAAAAAGATAAAAATAAGGGAAAATTGGCCGAAGGTCCTCATTTACAAGATTTTCATGCCAAAAGTCCTCTCAAAAGATTTTTTGTCAAAAGTCCTTTTGGCATGAATTGGACAAAATTACCCCTCCTTCCCAATAACCTTCAACGTCATCTCCACCCCCAACCCCGAGTTCACTACGTCGGACCCCTAGTTCACTATGCCAAAAAGCACATTTCACTACCGCGAAAAGCACATTTCACTATGCCGGAAAAGCGTTTCACTACGAAGGAAATCGTATTACACTACACCAGAAAATGCATTTCACCATGCCGGAAACGCATTTCACTGTGCCGGAATCCCAAGTTCACTGTGCCAGAACCAGTAGTGACTACGCTCGGGAAAAAAAATATATTTCTTTTCTTACATTTTCCCAACAACCAAACAGAAAATTAACAATAAAATAAATCATTATATTCCTACAATTTCCTAGCAACAAGCAACAAAAAAATAAATCTTTCTTTTTCCTACATTTTCCCAACAACCAAACAAAAATTAGTTCACAAAAAAATACAAATCAAAATAAAATATTCATATTCCTACATTTTCCCAACAACCAAACAAAAATTAGTTCACAAGAAAATACAAATCAAAAAAAAAAATTTCATTTTCCAACATTTTCCAAGCAACCAAACAAAAATTATTTCACAACAAAATACAAATTGACGTCTAGAAATCAGAAAACCAATCACCAAAGAAATAGTGCACCGTTGATTCGAAGGCTTGACCATTTCCTGCAATGTTCAAGCACCGGCGCCCGCTGATTGTCAGAGGGTGAGTGTTGGCCGAGAAAAGGATAGAGACATAGAAAGGAAGAGAGAGATAGAGAGGATTGAAAGAGGATTGAGACGAACGGATTTCAATGCTTCGCATATGCTCAGATCTTCTTCTGTTTCACCTCCAAAACCTCAAACACAACTGGATCAAGATGCTCGACTTGGTGCTTTCCACATCCACATTCACGGCATGACCAGAGTGCAAGCATGGTCATCATCAGATCCAAGCACCAACGCGGATTGAACTTGCACAAAATTAAGCAAATCGAATATGTTGTTGTAGAGGATCTGGTGTTGAACGATCTGGCGTGACGGCGACGATTCGGCATGATCCAGTAAGGATGATGATCGAGGTCGCTGGCGATTGAGGGATGGCTATGATCTGAAGCGGCGTCACCGGGAGTTGCTGCGGCGAAATCCAGTTATGGACAATGAATGGAGTCCAGATCATCACCCCTAGCGAAGAGACCCACCGACGAACCTCGACGACGATTGGCCGTCCTTCTCTCCCGGCAACAACCATCCTTCCCACTGCTTGAGTTTGACAAACTAAACCTCTTCCATTTCGATTTTTAGTGACTTGAGATACAAATGTGGGGTTGGGGTAGTTTTGTCTTAAAAAAGTTAATATTAATAAGTTTAGAACATTATACAGTAAAATTTCTCTAAATAGGACTTATGGCATTAAAAAAAATTTAGGACTTTAGGCATGATTTGTATCTAAAATGGGACTTATGACCCTAAAAATAAAAATAAATTGTGCAATGCGAATGGCAAGAGCAGTTGTGCGTATGAGATTTTGGTTTATTTATGCATTTGTTTATTTTTAATTACACTTTTTTTTTCAAGAAAAAAAAAAGATAAAAATAAAAATAAAATTGTGAAATGTGAATCACCAGAGCATTTATGGTTACCACATAATCTTTCATGTGAAAA
Source organism: Hamamelis virginiana (assembly GCA_017140935.1). NCBI lineage: Eukaryota > Viridiplantae > Streptophyta > Magnoliopsida > Saxifragales > Hamamelidaceae > Hamamelis > Hamamelis virginiana. The sequence continues at coordinate 793,026 of JAESVK010000714.1, read as the reverse complement.
GTCAATCAATTGCCTTGAATGGCCATAGAAGCAACGAAATATCCAAGAGTATCAAGAAGTTAAAAAATTAGAGCACAATTGACTACTGGTTACACACAACATGCCAAGAAAAGCATAGCATATAATGATGATTTCTAAATTACAGACATGATCATCATGTCCCAATATATATACTGAGTTCATTACGTGTTTGATGTTTAACTCCCAAAACATTGAATTTACGCCAAAAGAGGTCATTTAAAAAACAATATTTACAAACACTTGCAACAATAGCTTGCCAAGTGCCAACAGTACAACTGAAACTAGAGAAGTGCATCCCATTTTCAAATGATGATGAACTTTGAAAAAATTAAGACCCTGTTTTATTTCATAAATTATATGTGTACACTTTTGAGAGTTAATTTTATCTTATATATTCTGTTTGCAGTGACTTAAGCCCAGGTATGTGCAATTATACAAAAATAATAGTTGTCCATTCAAAATTGAATTGAAAATTTTTTCAAAGACTTCCAAGCATTATAAAAAGAAGGGTTTCAGCATCAATCCATCAATCAAAAAGGGTAAATCTACTCAAATTACACATAAAAATAGATGAGCAAAAGACTATTGCTTTAACATGCTATATATAAACTGTTCCTTCAAAGTCCTACAATCATGTGTCTTGAAATTCATTGATCTCATGATAAAATAAAACCATATAGTCATAAAGATGTAGTCTAGAAACCATAAATATCATCAAGATCTGTAAGCTACAATGACAACAAATAGCCCTGTAGGGTACCTATACTCACAACGTCAACAAAAATTACCTGAAACAAGACTCTGAAACTTTAAACCAAGATAACTACTGGTTTCTCATTCTGCATAAATTTATCTTACTAGGGAAAAGATAAGAAACATTCACTCTACCATATCACTGTCAAGGAAATCGAACTAACAGGATGGGAACCTCAAAGCATGGAATCGATTTAGAATTAATTACTCCAGATTGAAAGCTCAGCCAAAAACTAAATTTCTCCAGACGAAGATAGAGGAGTTATTAATCAGCTTTCTGCAGGTGTACAGATGGCTAAGCAAATGGGGTAATCAGAAAAAAGGGACGATAACCCGAAGAAACTAACATAATAAAAATGAATGATTATTGTGATTCTTCGATACAAATACACAGACCAGCAAATTAATTTCTGAGAGCAGCAAGCGGAGGATTATACAAGAACAACCAAAAGCGATGTACAATGCTTAAAAGTTGTAAACCTTCCAATAATACATCCAACTTCTAAACTGACTTGAAATCCTCCTTCAAACAAAAAAGAGATTTTTTTCTATGAGGAATTTCAAGATAATTAGTTTCTTATCAAAACGGATCCATGGAATTGTATGCCATTGATGCTTGCTTATACAAATCAAGGAACATTGTTTTACCCTATAAAGAATCAAATGGGTATCATTGAAGCAGACAGAAGCTTCAAATTTGGAATTTATAAGACTATCTCATGGCAAGAGGCTTGTCAATGAAGAGATATATCAAACCCAATGCTGGCAATTGTGTCCTTTGATACCAGCCACAGAGAATTAATTACAATTCAAACCAACATTTAAACATCTATCTACTCTCTCCTGTCCACAGAGTCCATTGCCCTCCATCTGATAAGTTATAATCATTACGACATTGGGATGGATAATTAGTCCCAACATATGAGAATCATCTCCGCAGACCTGATAGATGTTATCATCATGAAGGTGTCAAAACCTTGTGTTTAACTACAACAAAATCAGCACCATCAGTTTCAGGTAATAATGAATATCTCCTTACTCTATTCAGCATTTACTCACCAGCTGAGTAAGATCAGAACAAACCAAGGCTTCACAAGCGGATTAAGTGTTATTTGATCCAATGATTCAATTATCATAAAAGCAACACCCAGAATATAAAGTAATTCCAACTGCAGGCCAACCACCATCTCCAATAGAACTAAGTTCAGCCAGCATCAGAGGCCATACAATATGATTTTAGCTCCACCAGATAAGGGCCTCCAAAATGGTACGTAATATCAGCCCACCAGCGAGTCAGTATGCCATCCCACAGCCTCATCCACACAGCACACATATAAAATCAACAGATCCATAATCGCACCCCACTTCAGAACTCCAACTTACAGCAGCAGAAGGTGAATGAACTCCACAAGCAGCACACTTATAGAATAAACAGATCCATAATAACACCCCACTTCCAAAACTCCAACTAAGAGCAGCAGAAGGTGAATGAACTCCACAAGGCAGAACAATGAGGGGAATTTTTTTGTTTGGAAACCATGGAAATGTTTTTTTACAAGAAATGGTGAGCCATCCGCTTCATCAAGAGATTGCACCACAAGACCCATCATCTCAGCACTTCATGATAGTGAATAGAATGAAGCACTAAATTATGCAAAAGTCTTTCAAATCAATGATGCTTCCCTAGAAAGCCCAAAATGCTCACTTTGCCCCACATCTTGTGTCTCCAATCAAAATATCAAATATGATGGTCCTAAGGATCAGACCTCAGACTTCAAAGTTTTTTCAACAGAGGCCCCATTTTCATCAAAAGGCCACTACCTGGAGAAGCATGACCCTGTTATAATAATGAATTATGGAACAAGGTCTAGAATATCCCATAAATCAAACAATAGTCTATGGTACTTTATAGTTTGAGATCTCCCAATAAAAAGCAGAGTTACACTGCATCATAGTGTAGCAGATCAAGCTAGTGAATCTCGATGAGAATACAGTATTTCAGAAACAAATTCATTCTTCAGTTGCCCAATTGACCAAAAATTGCCTGCACCACCATTTGTAGTTTAGATGCTGTAAAGTGGAAAAGGCTAACTAAGCTATCTGCTAAATTTCGAATCACCATTTATAGGTTAGATGCTTTAAAGAAGAAAGGCTAACTAAGGTATCCACCAAATTTTGAATCCTATATATGGCTAGGGAGTAGGGAGTAACCAATTCCTGTATAAAAAAAAAAAAGAAGAAGAAGATGAAACATAGCAATAAAAATTATACAAAAACCAAATTATAAAATTTTTTACATGTGGTCTGAAACTATTGTAAGACATGACAAGAAGAAATTTAGGTCTTAGAAAATTAACAAAGAAACATAAATGTGTTTTTACAGTTTTCGACTCACTTAACGACCTACTAAAACCACAAGGGAAAAAATGCACTAAGAACACCTGTTTCAAGAAACAAACTGCTCTGAGCTTCTGAAAAAGAGAGATCTTAAATGATAAAACTTTCTCACCTGCACATGTACCTATCCTCATTCCAAAGTTTCATTCAAACAAATATTTTGGATACATCTCAAATACAAGACATCGAGAAAGAATAACCATGGGAATCCCCAAACCCGAAGAATAAAAACCGTCCAAAACTAAATGATGGTAAGGTATTAAGAGAAAATTTAGTACCAAGGCCGTCCACACATTGCCCTCGACAAAAAAGCAGCCGGACACATGAGAAACCACAACAAATAACATATAGCTGAGAACTAACATACTAACATCTGTGTCGTAACAAAGATGATCATTATTTGAACACTTTACTTTGATAAACTAAGATCATGATTACTTAACATGAAGGTTAACTATGTTCTGATAAGTTTAAATCAACCAACATTGGACAGCTGCAGCATAGGTGTGCCTGATGAAAATAAAAGTTAATAAAGGATTACTCAAATTTATTGACACGGATGGATATGATGTAACAAGAAAACACGTAAGTCTTTACAAGAATTCCAGAAAACACTCTGTCCAAAGTGGGGAGAGGGAGATTGCAAAGAATCAGAAAAGTTATGTCCAAACTAAAAACTGACAAGATGGATATGATGTAAGATTCTCCTTTTGCATTTTGATCAGATTCATTGCGAAGCTTCAGAACTTCTACTTAATATGCTGATTAACTTTCCTATATCAGGCTTCATATAAAGAAAGAACATTGATTATGACAGAACGGACAACACCATATGTCGCAAGCAAAAAAAAAAAATGTTCATTAGCATTAACTTTTGGTATATTCCTTCTAACAACATGTATTTAAACAAGAAACAAATAAACTCAACTCAAATCAACAAGGCCTAAATTCCCAACTACTTGGAAACAGCTGCACGTCCTTTTTTGTCATTTGGGTCATATGCTCCAACTCCACTAAATCATTGGCAATAATGTATTTTCTCACCACGGCAACCCCACAGTCTTTTTGGCCTTTCTCTTGTCCTTGTTGCACCTTCAACTTCAATCAAATTACTCCTCCATTAAATCATAGAGTCACACTCTATAAACAAGGAAGCCTCGAATAAATCTAACATAAGCTAAAAGAAGAGGTAATAAGAGAAGAATCACATAGTGTCCATATAAACCAAAACCCCTCACTAATGCAAATCACAAGAGGCATAATTAGTTTGTCTAGGTTCTTATCTTGAATTCTCACTTCATATTTTAGTCTTGGGATATTAAACTGAATAAACACAAATAGGAGAAAAAAATAAGTCAACGCAATATATAAACTGTTATGTTGCTCAGAAAATATTGCCATGAAGTGAGCATATTCTGGCGCAAATATTCTACACGAACCCATGATAAACATTTTCATATATTCTGATGATCATGATCATGAACCCGAGAAATCAACTACACAAAGATACAGAAATTTCAGAGATTCCCAGATAAATACACTAAATAAAAAAGAACAGACAAACAAATAAACAAACAATAATCCAAATTTTCAGTAAAAATATGGAAAGCATAAACGCCCCCTTACCTTAATCCATAATACTTATAGTCCTACGCTAAGACCAAGATATTGAACAAAGTAAACAAACTAAAACCCACAAAAATATGCCAAATAAATACCCGGACGTTAAATACACAAACACATGAGCAGACTCCAGGATTACAGGTACACGTGCCTTGTTGAACAATCAAAAGCTACAGACGGCTTATCAGAAACATCAACCAAAAGATCAAAATATAAAAATAGCAATAATCGAACAACAGAAACAAACAATTAGATGATAAAACCAGGAAATACTATTGACCGATGAGATTCTCAAACAATGATCGGTTAACGGTGAGAGTTTCGCCGGAAAGAGCATACCTGAAAAAGGGTTGGTGCCAGTAAAACGATCAATCGGACGGTGAGGCAGAGAGAAATTGGAGAAGATGATCGGTGAGGTTTTTTCTCGGAAGGAGACAATGATGCATAAGCGGTTGGGTGCGTTGTTTACCGAAATACATATTAGGGGAGATATTGGCTGTACCGCCCACCATTACCGGCTACCTATACAGACTGTACGTATATTCCATATTCATGTACGAATATTGGACCAAATTACACCAACAGGGTGAAATGGATATCTTTAAGACTTTTTTTTTTTTGGTCAGAGCTTTTTTATCTAAAAGTTTTAATTTAAAGATTATTTACACCTTAATACCTCGAAACTTTGATAGTAATTTCAATTTGGTACATAACTTTAATATTGCGTGATTTGAAGACAAATTTTTAAAAACTTCTTCCAATGTAGGATCAAAATGAACAAATTTTCAGAAATATTATTGTGAACCGTTGGGGAAGTTCGATACAACACATTAGCGGTATTGGATTTTTGAAAAAGAAAAAGAATCGCGATCTTATTTTTAAGGAATAAGAAAACCAAAAATATATATTTTATTTTAATCAAAACAAAACAACTCTGTATTTTTGGAAAAACAAGATCAATGACCAGAAATGGATTCGGGACTAGGTTATGACGTGGGAAGGTTCTAAGCATTCAATCTTGTAGGCACCCACTTTATCCTAATTAAAGGTCTCTTAGTTTACTTGAGCTATTTAAAATCTCATGCATATAACTCCTAACTAACTAAAACAAAAAATAAAAATAAAACCAAACAAATTCCTAAAAATCTAAGATACTTAGTATCCTAGGGCAGACTTGAGCTCTATTAGCGCCTATGTATCTTACTTGTTTCATATTAAGCTTCAAAGTTCACGTAATTCGAACTAGCATAGGACTCATCCTATTGTAGGGAACTACATTCATGCAAATCCTTATCTAAAGGCTTATCTTTCAATAATTCAACTCATTTAGAACTCTATTCTTGAGAGACTTTATTTTGTAAAATAATTATTTATTTCTTCAAAATAGGATTCTTATCCAAAAAAGGAATTTGATTTTGAAAACAATTCTTATCTAAAGAAAATTTAATTTTGAAAATAACTTTTTCAAAGGGTTCAATTTGATAAAAACAACTCTTTTTTCAAATAATTTTATTTTGATAAGAATACTTGAAAATAGAATTTTATTTGCATAAAAACACTTCTGAAAAATAATTTTTTTTGGAGAAGAATTTTATTTGAAAAAAGAAGTCTCTCAAAACTAGAATTCTAATTGAATTAAAGAAATTGATCATGATTGTAATTTTTACAATAAAAGAGTCCTATGAAGGTTAGAAACCTCTCCTAACCTAGGGTTTCTAAACTATACTTAATCCTACTTGTATTTAGAAGCTAATCCAACCTAAAACTAGGGTTAAAAGTGAACCTAAACATGTTTCTAAGTTAATAAACAATTCTAGACAACCGCTATATTATATGAAAATATGAAAATTAAATATGCACATGCATGCAAAAAATTAGAAAACTCTACCCTAAAACTTCTAAGGGACCTAAAGTGCATTTCTATGTTAAAATGACCTAAAAATGGATTTAAACCATATTTTTAAGCCATTTAATATTCTAGACATAATATTAAATGTACTTAAACTCATGTTTTAAATATTCTAATTATCCTAAAAATCCTAAAAATGCTAACTAATTAAGACACCTACATGTTAATATGCAAAACTATGCAAAAAAAAAAAAAAAAAGACCTTAAGGGTCTCAAGTTATAATGCAAGCTATCTAACATGCTTATCAATATGCATATATTTAAGAAAATAAAGTAAACATATGATGAATAAACACAAAGGAAGTAACTTATCTCATGCAAAGCTCCCCCGTTGACAATTTATATCAAACAATCAATTTTCAATGGAAATGAACACAAGTGATGAGACTTACATTGTGCAAAACTCGCTCGTCCACAATTGTATTCAACCATGCATTTAATAATCTCATGCTAACAATAATGTTCTAAACATAAGCATATATATCAAAAACCTAATTCCTAACCATGCTTCTAGACTCAAAACAAAGCAAATACTAACATGCATGCTAAAAACAGAAAATAAAACATATTTCTATCATGTTATAACAAACCCTATTCATGCATATTATTCAAAACATTAAACAAGAAATCATATCATGCTTTCTAACATGCTAACATGTACTCACATGAAGTCACATGCTTTCTGTGAACCAACGACCAAAGGGGTTTTGGAGGCCGTTCACTTAATCATTGTGGATTGTGGATGATCTTTATCCGTCTCGATTTATTCTTCTCTATTATCCACGTTTATCCTTCTCTATTATCCACTCAAGATTGGGTTTTGAAAAAGGATAAGAGTTTACAAAAAAAAAAATTGTGAGTCACCACCTTATTTTTAGGGAACAAGGAAACCACAAAAAGAGTTTTATTTTCAATAAAACATTGACTCCATATTTTAAGGAAAAACAAGTCTTTAAACCAAAATTGGATTCAGGAGCTAGGTTACGAAGTGGAAAGGTTCCAAGGAACTCCTTGTAGGCTCCCCACCTCACCCTAATTAAAGGTCTCGTAATCAAATTTGGGCTTTATCAAAATCTTATCACAACAATGCTATTTATCTAATCAATCACAAAATATGAATAATAATATATAATAATAATAATAGATAATAATAATAAAAAGTAAACAAAACCTAAAGACCTTAGGAAACACACGGTCAACCTAAGATTGGACTTGCGCCCTATTAACTGCTACGTACTTTACCAATTTCTTGATAAGAATCAAAGTCCACGTAGTTCGATTACTTAGGACTCTCCTATTGTAATGAACCATATAATCGAAAGAATTTTATCTTATCTAGGACTCTAACTTCGAGAGTTTGAATTTGATCAAAACACTTTTTGTATAAAAGAGGAAATTTCATTCCAAGTCAAACACTTTCAAAATTATTTTTTTTAGAATTCACTCGAAATAGACTCCTAAATTAGGTAGAACTCAATTGCTATTATAATTCTTACAACAAAAGACAGTCCTAAGTGGGGTCAAATGACCCCCTAATCCTATGGTCTCTAACTAGTCCTAGGTTAGTCTAAATACCTAAAAGACTAAGATCATGCATGCTAAAAAAAATGCAAATAAAGAATGTAAACTATGCATGAAAAAATGTCCTAAATGCAAACTAAGTTAGCTATGTGAACCTAGGCATGTTTCTAAGTTAGTTTGGATCATAAAAATGATTTTTTAATCTACATTAAGGTTACTTTAAACCTTGGACAGATTTAAATATAACCAAAGAAGTGGATTTAAAACCCAAAAAGAATAAATAAAAAAAATGTAAATGTCCTAATATGCAACCTAATACGATATACCAAAATAATAATGCATCATGCTTGAAAACACATAAGGGAAGAAACTTACCTTAGCTTGTTCCCTCGAACACAATTCATATGATATTTCAAACATTAAACATAAAAATAAATGGTATAAACAAACCTAAACATGTTCCTATTAACTAATTTAACATACTCAAAACAAATAAACTAGACTTGAATAAAAATCATAAATGCAGAAAATCTATATGATAACCTATATGCAACTAATCCTAACCTTTGAATACCCAACTTAGGTACCTATCCCTGGCATGGTATGGACATAGAAGAAGAATGAAGAAGAAGAAGAAGATGAAGAAGAAGAAGAAAAGATGAAATAGAAGAAGGAGAAAAAATATGCAAACTTATTAAAATACACCCAATATTTAATTGAACTAACCTTTTTTTGCCTCCTTCTCCCTTGCTCCTAGCTTCTTCTTCAAACTCCAAGGATTTCAAAGATGCAACTAAAGTTGCTTAGGGGGTTGGTGTAATGCCTTGAGGCTTTACTCTACCAATTTGGCTCTTTAAATGTCTTATGAGTTGTTTTCAAACTGATTTCAAGGCTCTCTATTTATAGGGAAGCTTGAAATTGATCCATGGCTGAGATTAAAACTCTTAGGAATGATCCAAGGGTCATAATCCAGCCTTCCAAGGTCTTCAAACTCATCTCAATGTCCCCAAGGCTGAGCTAGACACATGGCAACCCTTGGAAGAGTCCTAGGTGGAAAAAAAAAACTAAAAAATAGCAGTTATTGGGCAAAGGCTCGGGTGACCATCCACCTTGCCGTCCCTCTAGGACGGTTGGCCGTCCCTTGGTGGATGGTCATCGAGCCTTGAGCCCAATTTTGCCATATGTGGGCCTGTTTCAGCCCGTTTCTATCCGGTTTCGGCTTTTCGGGCCCGTTTTAAGTCCAAATTCGACGATTCAAACGCCGAAACGATCGTGATTCGATTCTCCATGTTTTAAGAAGTGTTTGAAGTGAGAATTCATTGACCAAAGTCAAATTTTTAGGAAAAAGTCAACCGATTAGCTGTTTAGGGCTTGACGGACCCAAATTAGGGTTTTGAAATCTACTAACCAATCGTTCTCGAAATCATTTCTTCTTCTCGAAAAAAGTTTCAAAACATTTTAAGAAAGTTCTTTGAAGCCTTTAAAGATCTCAATTTGATAAAAAGATCGAATCCCGGTCATTTCCGGTCGAAACCCTAATTCAGAGCTTGAAAGGGGCCTTTGGGCCTCAAGAGCCAAACATGAGCAAGAAGGCTCAACAGACCTTGCCACTAATCCAAGTAGCTACCAAACACACCCTAAATATCTATGCCAAAGCCTCAAGACAATTCAGGACAAGATCGACAGTCATTCAGAGCTTTTGTGATTCAAAGGACAATACTGCCCTTCAAGTCACAAAAGACCTTATTTCCTATCAAGCCTGGCTCAGAATGACATGAATTTTAACATGGATGTTCCTAGACTCTCTAAAAACTAAATGCAAGAAGAACCGACTCAATTTAACCTAAAAACCTACATGCGATAATGATCTTTATCTAACTACTCACAATGGTAAAACTGACAACTTAGGGTTTTAACACCCTATTTCACCTCTAATTACAGACAACCATTAGTGACCATACTCATGGTCAAAAATGGATGTCTACACTTACTAACATGAAATAACCCTTGTTAGCCCTATGGTCCTTGACCACATTTTGATGATAACTAAACCATACTTTATCTTCTAACAAATGGTTAAGTGTTGTGTTTCCATAGATTTGAAGTTATATCTTGTTGGAGCTCATCAACATATCTCAAGCAATTCAATGCGCACATATTTAATCAAAGCTCATGAAGTTCAAACCTTGAAATCAACTTGAAGGCAAAGCTTATAAAGATCTTTTTGAAGCCAAGTTGCTCTCTTTGTGTTAGGAACTCTTTGTAAGGCATCTCTTATGTTCAACATTGCATAGCTCAAGAGAAAATCTTTTTAACTCATATTGCATTAGCATTCATGCTTGGAAAATGTTTTCAAACTTACCCAAAAATGCTCTTTAACCTTAGTTTACTTGTTCTTGTGTTATATGTTGATTTGGACTTAAGAAACTCGAAATTTTGGCATTTAAACTCTTCTAGTCGACTAACACTTTAGTCCTAGTCAACTAAGTGTAGGTCAGAGGCCAAGTTTTGAGAAATCTTTTCCTAGTCGACTAAACATCATGGACTAGTTGACTACCTGGTCCCAGTCGACTAAGACCCTTATCCCAGTCGACTAAGAGCAGGTCAAAAGCCGTGTTTTGTGAGCAAAGTTGCCAGTCGACTAAGACCCATCTTCTAGTCGACTAAATCTTTTGTCCCAGTCGACTAAGATAACCCAAAAAAGTTTTCAAAGAAATTTTTATGAGCTAGTCGACTAACCCTTAGTCCTAGTCGACTAATCGAGCCCAGGAAGCCAAATTGCTTTGAAAATAAGCTTGCTAGTCGACTAACCACCTTGTCTTAGTCGACTAACGACTCTACAACTTCAAAACGGCTTTTTCTTCTTTTGGCAAATGGAGCATTTAATGAACCCTAACCACTCCCCTCTTCTCCAATCAGACTTGAAGGATTTCAAACGGCCATTTTGGCCCTTGTTCATTATATACAGAGCTCTTGCTCTCATTTATGAACAACCTACCAATTTTTTATCATTTTTTGAAAGCATTTACTCTTGAGCATTCATCATTTAAGCTTCTCTTTGTGAAATCTCTTTGAGCTACATTTATTAAGCATTTGAGAAGCCATTAGTTGAACTTATATTTATTACAAATCTGCTTGTCGAAGCATTCATTGTATTGTTCTAAAATCACTTGTATTTATTGTGAGACTTAAGGGTTTTGAGAAACTCTTGTGTGTGAGAATCTACCACTTTGAAAGTAGATTATGGGTGAGTCTCTTCTACCTTTGAAAGAAGGCAGTTGTAAAGGTTTCTCCACCTTGAAGGAGTTTAATAGTGGATTAATCCTTGAGACGGATGCTTGTCAATTTGCGGTGTGCTCAATTACGTCCCAAGCGTAGGAACTCAATATCGCCAAGCATAATAAAACTATGGGAATCCACAGGTCATTTCCACAGGGAGTGGGGACTAGGAAGGATCCTTAGGTCTTGAAATCCAAAGAATGTGCAAGAAAATGTAAAATCATGGGGGTTTTGTGATTGATTTGGTTTGGTAACCGATTGATATTGATAAATAACACAAATAAAGCAAGTGATAGGATTCTAAGGTTTCCACTCATCCACAACTAGGTAACAAGCATCTCTCATTGATAGACTCATCTTGGATCCATTGAAGAATGGTCTTTGATGGATGATTTAACTTTAAAAGCTTTTATAACAAAGAAGGATAGAAGAATGATAGTAAATGCTCACTTGGGCTTTTTAACAAACACTTAGAGTGCATATAAGTTCAAGCACAATGTGTACCAAGAATCACTTGTTCACACATTGTCAAGAAGATGTCAAACTAAGCATTTAAGAGAGAGTAGTGAGTATTTATCATCATACAACTTCCATTTAAGCACAAAGAGATGAGAGAGTGTTGTTACCTTTGTTGGTGGTGAGTTTCCACCGTTCGAATCCTATCTTGGAGGTTTAGAACTCCATTGAAGCTAAGTTATCAACAATAAATGCAAGAACAATAACCATAAATTCAAAAGAGATGGAAATAAATGCTATAGATTGATGTAGAACCCAATAAACCAAGTTTGAAAGTAAAACTACAGATTAAAAGGCTAAGACTAAGGGTTACAAGTGATTACCTACAAGAACAAGCAAAGAACTAAGCTATACTAAGTGGAAAATGCAAGAAAACCTAGAAAACTAAGAGAAAACCCTAAGTTACACTAAGCTAACCCTAGAAAACCAAGTGAGAACCCTTCCAACAGCTGAAAATATGCATTATATACCCCCCCAAAAGGGCATCAGACATGGGGATCAAAAGACGACCATACCCTAGCAAAAGAGACAAATTACAATCAACCCGGGCTGTTTCCCGACAGAGGGTACCGGTACCCCCTTAATAGGTACCGGTACCTTTTCTTTCTGCACAATGGGTACCGGTACCCCCTATATGGGTACCGGTACCCCCCCTCTGCTGCACCCAGAAATGACTCCAAATGAGCATAGAAGCCTCCTAGCTTCAACCGAAAGGTCATGAGAATGCTGAAAACCATGCGAGGAGTGCTTGGAGCTTCCTTGCACTGATTTGAGACTGAGAATCACTTGAGGAAAGCTTTGGGGCGGATTGCTTCAAACATGCATGCCAAATGAGTATGAAAACAAGCTCACAAGCCTCATTTGCCGAGTGGTCACCCTCAAACTCCATCAAACACCTCAAAAAGATGGAAACAGCTTCATAAAACCTGTAAAGGCTCAAAACTAAAGAAAGAGTCAAACGCACCACTTTACAGGTAATATGGCTCAAGTGTAAGCAAAAACGAAGGGAAAATGCGATAAAAGTAAGCTAAATTATGGTGCAAACAACGGAGTTCTTGAGGCGTGGATGTAGACAGAGATCGAACCATGTTAAAATCCTTGTGTTTGAATATCTCTAACTCAATCTCTTTCATTTCAAGTTATTTATTTGCTATATATATTTTTGAGTTATTGTTCAAGCTTGCATTCTAGTTTACTAAAGTTTAAGTTTTCAAAAACTTTTTATCCCATTTTTAATTCAGTTTTTTAATTGCCAATACTCTATTCACCCCCCCTCTAGAGTATATTTTGGGCCAACAACCCTAACATGCATACTAATCACATGAAATAATAAATACTATCATATACTACCATGCAAACCCTAATATGCATACTACATGCAAACCCTAAAATGCATTCTATTATGTTAACCCTAATTTTGACTATCTTTCAAGAACTTAAGAAGAAGATGAGAAACTCTAGTATGCTACTAAATGAAAATATTATACTTCTGCTTAAATAAAAGAAAGATAGAAGAAGAAAAACTAAAAGACACTAAAAGGAAAACCTAGCATGCTTCTAAACTAATTAATAATTGAAAAGAAGAAGAGAGGAAGAAGAAAACTTACCCTTTTTTTTGCTAGAATTCTTCCTTTAGCCTCCTCAAGCAAGCCTCCAAAAGTTCTTTAGAATTTTTCAATCCTCTAAAACCCTAAGCTAATGGTTCTATTTATAGATTTTTGGCTCAAACATAAATGACCAAGATTAAATTTAATCCTAATGATCATAGGGCTCATATTGAGTTTTTTAAGAATCCTAGTAATCAGATTAGGTCAAACAAAGTGAAACAATTCAGAGAAAATACTCCAAACCAACTTAAACTCGAAATTGTATCAAATATGGGAAACCTAGAGAGAGACCGTCCAGGGCTTGGACAGCCAGCCATCCAGCCTAGGACGGCCATCAGTTTAGTTTGCTAAGAAATTCCTAATTTTTCAGGAATCTGAGTTGTTTTGGGACTTCTCAACTTGTTTTAAGTGTATCTTCCTTATTTTAAGTCCAAATTCGATGATTCAAAATCCAAAACGTTCAGAACTTAATCCTTCATGTTTCTAGAAGGGTTTGAGTTCAAAAATCATTAACCAAATTCAAAAAGTTGGGTTAACCAAGCCGGTTTAGCCATTATGAGCTATTTTAGCTCAAATTAAGGTTTTGAAATTCACTACCAATTGGTTTTAAATAAAAAATTACACTTCACGAAACATGTTTTGAAAACATTTTAAGGTTTTAAAAACATTAATTTTGGAAAAATGGGTTGACCATGGTCAAATTAGCTCAAAACCCTATAAATGACCAATTGACCACTATAAACCATTATGAACCAAATTTCACTCGAACCATACCATGCTTGAACCAATCATTTAACTAGATTCTAAATATTCATACAAATCCAATGAAATAAACCGAAACGAATTCGGAGGTCATTCGGAAATTATGCGAGAAAAAAAGGACAATTCTACTCTTGAAGTTGCGAATGTTCTTATTACCTATCGAGCTTAGATCGAAATGACATGAAATTTGTCATGGACATTCCTAGACTCCCTAAAAACTAAATGCAAAAGGAATCACTCAATTCCAACACGAAAACCTACATAAAATATTAACTTCTATCTACTTAAGGAAAAATGGTAATTTTGGAAACTAGGGTTTTGAGGCCCAATCCTCCAAAATCGATTGGTCACTCTTACCAAAATCACATGAAATGATGACTTAAATGCTTCAAGTGAAAAATGGGGTGTCTACAATTACCATTTTTAGGATTATTTATTTCCATAGTGTGGTCCCAAAAAGTGACCCTAGATGGGGGTGAATAGGGTCTAAGGCAAACTTTAGCAAATAATATAGAATTTAAAAACTAATAACACAAATGTAATTTATATAACAATAAGCGTAAATGAATAAATATAAATTACATGAGAGAAAAGATTAAGGATAGAAAAATCAAACACAACGATTTTAACATGGTTCAGATTCCGCCTATATCCACGCCTTAAGAGCTCCGCTCGAGGATTCAATCTACTATCGATCTCAATCTCTTCAAGGTGAAGATCATACCTTTACATACACTATCCTTCTTTTGGGTCAAGATAGAAAATCTCAATCTTTTTCTAGGCTCAAGATCAAAACCTCTTCACTATCCTTCTTCTGGGTCAAGATAGTAAAACCCAATCTCTTTGACAAGTAGAGATCAAACCTTACAATGACCTTCCTTATATATCCTAATACAATACTTAAGACTTATATTCATCCTATCATACCAAAAGACTCAAGCTTTACCTAAGCATGCATTCCTATATAAAACAGAAAATAATATGCAGAAAACCAACTCCTAACATGCATTCTAAACATGAAAATCCTAAACATGCTCCTAATAATCAAACCATGGCTAACATGCTCACAAGATATCCAAAGACTCAAACCAGATGTTAAATACTGCCTAAACACTTTAAGCATGCGAAACAAAAAATAAAACTTACTCTAAACATGCTAAACATTGCATGAACATTAAGACATTCAACCCTAACTTAACATACATGATTAAGGCCTACATTCTCAACCTAAATCATGCATTAAAAAAAGAAAAAGAAATGAAAGCCTACATTCTGCAATATGCAAAACTACCCAGAAAATTCTAATTCCTAACTATGTAATACAAAACTCAATTCTAAGCACAATGATGTGTTCAAACTAACCTTTAGCCTTCTTCTTCAAGCTCCAAGCCCTCATCTTCAAGCTCCAATGACCTCCAAATTCATAGCTCAGGTCCTTGGTGCCTGGTTCAAGTGCTAATATCTCTCCCCTCCAAAATTCAGCCTCTAAAACTGATTTATAAGTGATATATTTATAGGAGAGGCTTCAATTTTGATCAATGACTGTCATTAAAACCCTAGGGAGTGATCCAAGGGTCATCATTGAATCTTCCAAGTCCCCAATGCCGGGTTAAACCCTCCCCAAAGGGTTTGGAAGAGTCTCAGGCGGCCAAAACTCTTAAAAAGCTGAAAATTGGCAAAATTAAGCGAGAGGCTCGGGTGACCATCCACCCTAGGATGGACAACCGTCCCCTAGGGACGGCCAACTGTCCGGGGAGGGATGGTCAGTCGAGCTTCAGCCCAATTTTGACCCATTTTGGGTCTCTCTCGATCCGTCTCGGTTGTTTTCGGCTTTTCGGACCCGTTTCAAGTCCAAATTCGACGATTCAAGCGCCAAAATGATCGTGATTCGATTCTCCAGTTTTGAGAAGTGTTTGAAGTGAAAATTCATTGACCTCAGTCAAAGTTTTTAGGAGAAAGTCGATCGATTAACTGTTTTGGGCTATTAAGCCCACTTAGGGTTTTTGAAATCTGCTAACCGATTGCTCTCAAGATCGTTTCCACTTCTCAAAATAAGTTTTGAAAGACATTTAAAAAAGCGTTTAAGTGATTTTGAAGGCTTTGATTTGATGTAAAGATCGAATCCCGGTCATTCCCGGTTGAAACCCCAATCTGAGCTTGAAAAGGCTATTTGGGCCTTAAGAGCCAATCATGAGCCCAAAGGCTCTATGGACCTTACCATTGATCAACTTAGCTACCAAACCTACTCTAAATATCCATGCTAAAGCCTCGAGGCCATTCGAGACAAGACCGTCAGTCATCTAGAGCTTTTATGATTTGAAGGACAACGCTGCCTTTCAAGTCGCAAAAGGCCTTATTTTCTATCAAGTTTGGCTCAGAATGCCATGAAATTTGGTAGGGACATTCCTAGACTCTCTAAAAACTAAATGCAAAAAGAACCGACTCAATTCGACCTAGAAACCTTCATGCAATAATTGATCAGCCCAAACAAGGGAGGTTATTTCCTTGTTCGTGATCAATATTTAAATTTATAAAGTAACATGCGCTTGTAACCTCAATTCGATGAAAAAGTGGTTTTTGCATTGGTATCGATCCACGAGGACTAAAGGCTAAGTTATGAGAAACTAAAGCGAGTTCGATTTTAGTTAAGCGAACAATCTTTGATTTTGAAGAGTGGTTGTTTGTTTAAACTAAAGAATATGAAATAAGTAATAAAAAGCCTTGGGTTTTCGAATCCACTTAACTCGCATCAATCGCATTAATAAGCTTGATTAAGGGTTTATGAATATTCATGGTAGTGGTGATTTAAACTACAAGAATAAACCATCAATGATAAGCATGCATATATGATTTAAGCATGAATCATCCTTTTAAGGCATGAATTGTCAAACGAGAATGCACAATCCATCCAAGTGTTGTACAATCACCATAAATATACATAAAACCCAAAACCAAACCTATGAACACGGTAGAATATAGAGAAGCTTCATCTTAAACCCAAGAGAGAAGCTTAGCCTTCCATGGTTGGATGAGAGTTGTCACGGTTCTGCAATCCTTCCATGTGCAAGCCAAGGATCCCCAGAGAAGAGAGAGAATAGAAAGAAAAGGCTAGGGTAAGTCTGAGCATCCTAAATAACTCAGAAAAGAGCACTTATATACTTAATAGCAATCCTACTAAAATAGAACTCTCCAAAAATAGCTCAACAAACAATTAAAAATCGCGGGCATGACTCCCGAGGAGAAGCCTATCGATAGGCAAGAGGATAGCCTATTGATAGGAGTGAAAAGTTGGATGTGCAAAGCTGCTGTCTATCGATAAGTGGGTGCTCCTGCCTATCGATAGGCACCCCCTATCGATAGGCCATCGATAGGCTGTCTATCGATTATTTTAGATTTCCTCCTTTTGCTTCCTTTTTGCTTCCAAAAGCTTCTTAGAGTCATCCTATCATCCTTTTGAGTGTTTTTCCATCCAATTGACTCCGCTTTGAGCTTCATCCGAAAGCAAATGCACAAAACCAACCTCGATCATGCAACTTTTATGAAGAGTTCCTACAAAAACAAGTTAAACATATCAAGTTCATGATTTATGGCTATCAAATAACAAAGTTCAAGTATAATCCACTAATAATTAGTCGAAAAGACTCAATAAATGCATTGATTGCAGAGCAATCAATAATGCCCTCTAACTAACTATACAAAAGAGTACTATGAGCGTCTTAGGGTTTCATAACCTTTTCCATTTCAAATCATAGGCAACCATTCATGACCCTTCCCATGGTAAAAAATGGATGTTTACAGGAGGGGTGTTACAAAATGACGTTTTGGTATATATATATATATGCTTTTTGTATCTATTTTCATGCCCGCTTGGCAATGATTTTACATGTACTGGTATGCATGGTATTTTGGGCTCGATTGGTATACATGGAGGTTATTTAAGGGCCTATGGTCCTGGGTGGAGCTTTAGTGCGGACCCAAAAGAATAGCCACATAGTGGCTCGATGTTAACTGTGTGAAGTAACTAGTCAGTATCCTCGAGAGAACAGACCCCGTAGTGGTTGGTTTTGGTTGTCACTATACTGGAAGCTTGTTAGCCTAGAACTAGCATCGTCCACGAGCCTAGTTATGGAAATAAGAAAATAAATTATTTGAATAATGGTGATCTATCTTGGTTTATGAACTGTGTTTATAACTTACTTTAAACCCACACCTTTTATGACATTGTTTGATTGTAAAAGGGTTATCAAATGTATTTATTATATGTTTATTGCATCTGTATTATTACTGTTGGCTGAGGTTGTATTCCTACTAGGCATTCCAAGCTCACGCTATGTTTCATATAGCAGATTCACATGTTTCTAGGAGAAGTTCGGCTCTAGGGAACTCTCCTCAGGTGGCTTTGGGTTTAGCAGTGTTCTGGGCGATTATGCATCGTAGCATGTAGCGGCATTGAGTCGTAAAACTCTTTTATTATTATTATTATTAGTGTTAGCCTTATGGCTTCCACCCTCGTTGGTTGATTTTGATGATAACAATCATTGTATTGTGATTTAAATTGATTTGCATCTTTTGTATATTTGTAAGTATTTTTGTGTATATTTGCAAGCATGAATTGTGGTAAAACACATCCATGATACAAGAAATATGCATATGAATGATTGCTTGGAATATGCATATGATTAAATGTTTATTATGAATTCTTTGCATCGTATATTGAATTGTTTTACTTAAAATATGCATATGCTTTAAGTGATAATCTTTAGTATCTTTATATGCATATTGTTAGGGGGAGCCACAAATCATTGATTGATTTATTTATTCTATATGCAAAATTGTGCTCAATGTTTGTTGAACCCATTGACATTATCAAATGGATATATTATTAAATGTCATACTTATGCTATGGTTATTTGAATTTAATCATGTGGTTCTTATAGTTGCCATCTAGCATATATCATGTGAAAACAGGATTCATGGAGTCAAGCCATCATGAAGCTCATGCACTACAATGAACTTTATGTGAATATGAATATGTTGTATATTCACTAAGGACCATGAAAAGAGTCATTGCATTGATGCAATCCAATCATGAAGCCTAGCACAAGACTTGAAGATTCATTTATGAAGATCTTGCTTTTATTCTTGTGCGTGAGTGCTTAGGAATCTTTATTGTGAATCTCTCTTTAGGATGAATTAATTGGCTCAATTGACTATGACTTAAAGATCATAGGTTTTAACTTAGAAAATCACATTTTGGTCACAAAATTGATTCAAACTCATAATGGGCTTTTATGGACTCAAAAGACAAAATGTTTTTATAAAATGCTGATTTTTTGCTGACGAAAACTTTTAACTTAAAATGGGCATATCTCCCTCATCCAGACTCCGTTTTCGATGATCTTGGTGTCCACGGAAAGCTTGAGAAGTTTAGTTTTTGAATATGTAAACTTTAGCTCAAGAAAAAATTGGCATTAGTCGACTAATCACCATGCTTAGTCGACCAATCGAAGTGCAGTAGCTGTTTTCTGGAAAAATAAGCTCTTAGTCGACTAACACTTTGTCCTAGTCGACTAAACACCTTGCCTAGTCGACTAATCGTCCTCGGAAACTGTTTTAAAGGTATTTTTAAACTCTCTAGTTGACTAACACATGTGCCTAGTCAACTAATCGACCTGACAGTTTATAACAGCTCTATTTTGTCTCTAAATGGCCATATGCACCTTGGGGCTTATAAATACTCATCTTATGAGTCTTGAATGAGTTAATGATCATACACAAACTCAAGCCAACATAGTATACATCATTCTTGTGTGATTTTAGTCAAAATCATCATACTCTCTTGAAGCCAATCTAGTTCATCTATTTTGAGAGATATTAGTGTGAGCTCAAATTTGTATTTCATCTACTCATTGAGAAGTTTTTCTATTTGTACACACATCAAATCTTTGTATATCTTGTGAGATTGGAGAAGTGCTCTTGGTGAGCATTAAAGAGTTGCTTTTGGTGAGCATTGCCCAAGCATTCTTTGTGAAGCTTGAAGAAGTGTTCTTTGTGAGCACTAGTGGGTTCTTTGTGAACCATTGTTGAAGTTCTTTGTGAGCTTAGGTGAGGATCTTCCACCTAGGATTCTCTACCTTGAAGGAGCTAATCCTTAGTGGATTGTTGAGAATCCTTGGGCTGAGGCTTAAGGCGAGGAGTAGGCGGAGTTTGAACCTCGTTAAATGATCGTGTTTGATTTCTCTATCCCTTCTCTTATTTCAATTAATTGCTTGTATATATTTGTTTGTATTGAAATTAATTGAACCTAATTTATAATTGGTAATATTTGAAAATTTTTGCCATAAACCCTATTTACCCCCCTCTAGGGTTATATATTTGGGACAACAATTATTATTATTATTATTTGTACTATTTATTCGATATGCCAGGGTTATTGGCATTTATGATTGATGTACGGATAATTACTACATGTGCTATTCGGATTTGGGACATATTTGTATTTGAATTTGGGGACATATGTTATGCACTATTCATTTCATATCATATTGTTATATTTATTCCTTTTGTCCTAAGTATGGAAATATGAATGAGCAATACAAGTTGTACCTTTGCCTTGACTGTGTCGACTTACCCGGGAGGGTAGGTGCAATTGTCAGGTTTGGGTGTTACAATCTTCGGCCTTTTTATGATTGACAAACTAATTGCAAAATAAAACAAAAGTGCTAGAAAGTTGACAAACTCCCCCTCACTATTAGCATGGATAATACATATGCAATTATTTTCAAGCAAAAAAAAAAAGCACAATAAGTATAACAAGCAATAAGAGCAATTATGAAATATGGAATTCCTAAATTTCTCCCCCTTTTGTTATCAACAGAAGAACTAATAAAATAAACAATAAGCATACATCAATGGCATACAATGAAGATCATGCAATATTAATTGGTCTACACATGCCAAGTTCTCTCCTAATTGTGTAAAAACGATCATCTTGAAGAGGTTTTGTGAAGATGCCCGCTAATTGATGGTCCGTACTAACAAATTCCAGTTCTATATCTCCTTTTTGCACATGATCACGTAGGAAATGGTGCCTAATTTCAATGTGTTTGGTTCTTGAGTGTAAACAAATGTTTTTAGATATATTGATTACACTAGTCTTGTTAAACCGAATAGGTATGTGATCAAGTTAAAACCTATAGCCCTCTAGTTGTTGCTTCGTATATAACACTTGAGCGCAACAACTACCCTCTAGTTGTTGCTTCATATATAACACTTGAGCACAACAACTACAAGCAGCAATGTATTCTGCTTCCTTGGTAGAAATAGAAATCGATGTTTGTTTTTTGCTAAACTAAGAGATAAATGAGTGACCTAAAAGATGACAGGCATCACTAATGCTCTTTCTTTTAGTTTTACAGCTAGCAAAGTTGGCATCTAAATAACTAACAAGTTTAAGTTTAACATGCTTAGGATAAAATAAGCCATTATCACATGTATCAACAAGATATTTAAACATGCGTTTAACGGCAAGCAAGTATGATTCCTTAGGAGATGCTTGAAATCTAACACACAAACATACACTAAACATTATATTGGGTCTACTTGCGGTTAAATAAAGTAAACTACCATTCATACCTCTATAAAAATTTTGATTTACAATTTTACCATTTTTATCTTGATCTCGCTTGATAAAAGAACTCATTGGAGTTCCATTTGACTTGACCTTGTCCATATCAAACTTTTTTAGAATGTCTCAAATGTATTTGGTTTGGTTAATAAAAATTCTATCCTTTGATTGCTTGATTTGGAGTCCAAGGAAAAAGGTTAATTCTCCCATCTTGCTCTTTTCAAACTCTTCTTGCATGCATTTAGCAAACTCTTTACAAAGCAATTCATTCGCAGTACCAAATATAGTATCATCAACATATATTTGAGCTAGAAGCAAGTTATCTCATTTTACTTTTGATAAACAAAGTGGTGTCAAGTATTCCTCTAGAAAAGCCATTGATATTCCTTAAGTAGATAGCCTCCCTTCAAGAGCTTCTCACTCTCTCTCTTACTATTTCTCACACTCTCTTTCATGCCCCACTCTCTGCTTCTTTCTCTTTTCTTCTCTCTTTCACTTGTTCTCTCCCCTCCCTTCTCTCTCTCTAACTTTCCCTTTTCTTTTGTTGTTGCTGCCTCCTTTCTTTGCAAAAGAGAAGATAGCAATGAAATAAAGTGAAAGGCAAATACATGCCTTATGTTGGTATTTGTTGAAAATATTCCCATGAGAGCTAACCCATGATAAAAATATGGGGACCCATCCTTTCCACAATGCATACTTGATAATAATTCCCTACATCGCATACAATTAAGTAAATTACCATCTATATCCATAATCATTGAAATTAAATGGCCCAAATAAAATTCAAAGCCAATTGGGATAACTTACAGTAATTAGACTTGGACCAAATTGGGCTTATATACAAGTCCAAATTCAAACCACACTTAACTTAAATACTTGGGCTTAGACTTAGATGCCCAAATTTTTAACTCCTAATATTACAAAGTCACAAATTATATATATATATATATATATATATATATATATATATATATATATATCATCACATTAATTTAAAATAAAAAAAATGAAATCTACAAGAAAATCAAGGTGTTACAATCAACCTCTTCAACTAAGCTTGAATTTGACCAACAAATTCCAAGCTTTACAAGGGTATAACCAAACCCTAGTTCCCAATATGATTACAAGATGTAGAGATGAAGATTTGAGTGCAAAGAAGAACTCCTCAAAGAGTATATGTGTTTAAATAAAGCTCACACTAATCTCTCAAAGATTAAAATAGTTGGCTCAAGAGAGAATGATTATTCTTTAGCCAATTCACACAAAATAGACGTATACTAAGTTGTAGTGTTTTTGTGTATGATCATAAACCCATTCAAGACCCAAAGAATAAGTATTTATAAGCCTAGGGTCAAATATGGCCATTGGGGGACAAAAACTAGTTCTTATGCAATTTTCAGCTCTTCATCGTTCGAACGACTCGAGACCCCGTTCAAATGGACTAGCCATTACAACTATATTCCCAAAATATATCTTTTGTACCATTCAAACGGTGACTACATCTGTTCAAACGGCTCCTTTTAAATGAACAAGACAGTTATTGTCTATTTTTTAAGATAAAACAAGTATGAACAAAATTAAGGCAAAAATGGCTTGAACCAACCACCAAGGCATCCTAAGGACTTAGCATTGAGTGTGTCAAAGATGTCCTAAAATCCATCTAGGTAAAGATCAAGAGCCAAGAGAGTTTAAACTATAGAGAGATTTATATAATTAAATCCTAACACTCTCACACAAGAATTATTACAAA
>JAESVK010000714.1:739531-754361 GCA_017140935.1 Hamamelis virginiana | reverse complement strand
CAAGCCGTGGACCAGACAGTTGAGTGTAGGGCAAACTATTGATCAAATCGTCGACAGTCTCAATGAAACCGTTGACGGTCTTGAGTTCTTCTCAAAACCAGTCTTTTACTTGTGTTGAATCTGCATCTCATTGTGTCCACTTGTTCTCACTGAAAGAATACCATATATAAAGCGTAGCGGAAGGTAGATTTGAAAACTTTTCATGGTACTCATCCCAAGGATGAACTCAAATGATGAATCGAATCAAACTTTAATATAAAAAACATTAAATAAAGCTTACTTGTTCTCCTTTGTTGATTGTCCTCTCGAAACTTCAAGCTCCAAAACTATGTTAGCCTCCAATGCAGTCCACACGAACACAAGATTTCAAAAACCTTCTTGATCTTTTCAACCCTTGAAAAGAACAAAGCATGGAGAGGGTGAGAGAGAGTGACAGCTAGAGAGAGAGAGCCACTTTGATGAGTGTTGCACACGGCCATTAGGGTTCCCTCTTTCTTTTTAATGTTATCTCCTCCTTTTGGGGTGTTTGGTTGCAAGTGCTAGCTTGACCATTCATCCTCGTTTAATTAATAACACTCTTGGATTAGAGTATTCCCCTCTCTCATGTTCAAGAACCTCACTTATGCCCTTATGTGTGTGACCCATTGGGTTCATCCCAACCTAGTAGTGGCAAGGGACATCGCATGTCTCCCAAAATAGAAACTTTCTATTTTTAGGTTCGATTGGAACAATTCCAATTTTGCCCTTCAATGATAACTTTTATCATTAGGCTTTCATTAGTCATGAGTGACATCTAGCAATATGTCATGACGTACCCTAAGTGTGGGTGAATATACGAACGTGTAAATGAACCCTTCGTGCTATAGATAATCCTTCACCAAACAATGTTATGATTAAGTTAGTTGGGTATGGATTCATGTCAAACCTTAACTTAATCCTTGGTTACGAATTCATCAGAGTATAATCTCAATTTAAAAACCCTCGAAAACACTTTTCTTCTGTTACCTTCTGCTTTGGCCAAAGACTTCATTGAGATAGTATCTGCGAACTAACTATGACATTCGCCCTTTCTTATTAAGGGTGGTGATCCCCTATTGCACACTCACCTATCTTCATACATAACTCACTAGAGTTAATGAGTATTGATTACATCCTTATGGTTAAGGGTGTACAAGATACTATCAAACTCTAGCAACTCATGTATAAGATAGCTAGTGGTGTCTCAGGTCTGAGGACTACAAGTGTGACTATACACATGAGCAGCTTTTTGACATACAAATAGAATTCCATAAGCTGTACTTATATTGGTCACGTTCGGTGTACTTGTTCTCTAACAAGCACCCACAGGTTTACTATAGTGTCGCTACACAGATGGCTTGAGACTCACCATCCTCCCCCTGTAGTTTGTATAATCTGTGCTAATCTTAAAGGTTTATAATCGCTCAAATATAAAAACCTATGATTAGGAACAAGTCTAGGATAGATGTACTTGAAAGTTATAAGTCTCTCTATCTCAACACTTGAGATATAACTCTCTATCATACTATCCAAGGACTTTATCATGAACAGTAATTTAAACACAAGTTTACATGATAATAAAAGCCATCTCATAAATGAATTAAGTTCATACATGAATATAATGAAATGTAAGTTCCCTAAATACAACCTAACAATTGGTTTTAGGGCATACTTCTAACACTCACTTAGCCTTGGCTTCATTCCTTGATCATCCATAAGTGTGAGCGCATCTTTGAATGTATTTGAACGTGTAATGAACGAAGTCATAAGCTTTAATCTTGATGTGAACATGAGTTGCTACACGATCATGATGCTTTGATGAAATATGAACTTATATCAAATGTGCATCATTAAACAAACGTGTTAGCATACTTTAGCGCATTTGTTATCATCAAAATCCCATAAAGGAATAGGTAAGAATGTTGCCGATAACCATAAGGCTAACAATATCTTATGTACTGGTGTGTTACTTTTGCATTGCATCACCAAAATTTTCTTGCTACTTCTTAAAACCATGCCGAAATGATATTTAAAATTTTTTCAGAGCTTTCAACCCACTTGTGTTCATAGAAAGCCATTCTAGCAAATAATTTACTAAACGACCATACCTGAATTCCAGCGATCAATATCTATAAGTTAATGCAAGGGGCATATCATACTTTCTTTTGATGAGGATGGATTCCATCTTGAGAATGTGTTTCTTCCTATATTTTTAGGTCTTAATATCATGCACATAAGTTGGGATAGTGACTGACAGGAGACTACTGATCTTGAAGAGTTTCTCATTATGTACTTTGTGAGAGGCAAAATTCTGAAATTGTGTTTTATTGTCAAAAAGCACAACCAAATAGATGACTTTCATGAAAGAAAAGCATTAAAAACACTCGAATAGATTTGAATCTCCTGCCATCCATGGACGTAGCTAGCTTGGGGCAAGGGTGTGCAGTTAGGGCAACTGCCCACCCTGACATTTTGGGGAAAAAAAAAAAAAAACCTACATTACTATCGCTTTGAGTTATTTTATTCCGTCATTGATGTGCAACTTCTTGAGCTTAATAGTCATTTCACTGAGGCAAACACTGAATTGCTTCTTAGTGTGGCATGTTTGAGGCCAAATAATTCTTTTTCTGCTTTTAACAAACAACAATTGATTCACTTAGCTACATTTTAGCCAACATATTTTTTTGCATTCGATCTTGCTGTGCTTGACAATCAACTTGAGAATTATGTTGTTGATATGCGCTCTTCTAGTAGCTTTTCACAGTTAAAAGGGATTGGTGCTTCAACTCAAAAAAAAAAAAAAAAAAAAAAACAAACCATAATGTATTAATTAGTTTACTTGATTTTGAGATTGACACTTACCCTCCCAGTTGCGATTGCCACTGTAGAGAGGGCATTTTCTGCAATGAAAATTGTGAAAAATCGATTGTGCAACCGGATAGGCGATCAATTGATGAATGATAGCGTGATTGGATATATTGAGAAAAGCATACTTGGTAGCATTGATAATGAGGTTATCATACAACACTTTCAAAAAATGAAGATTCGAAGGGGACAATTGTAATCAATTAGTGAATATTTTATTAATATGAATTATTTTTTTTATGATTTATGTTTCATTTACAAGTGTTTTTGTGCTTTTGTGCATTAAATATAGATAATTCATTAATTTTAATAGATACTTTTCATGTTACTTTTAAAAGATGAAATCTTAAATTTCATTTTTTTAGAGTTTCGCCCACCCTAGCTACAAATCCTGGCTACGTCCCTGTGCCTAACTCTCCTACAATGTAACTTATGGATCCCATTGATCTCATGAATCAACCACTGTGGAATATATGAAATCAATAATAGATTTCATCTATTATTTAATCAATAATGTCAAACACGAAGAGGATAATTGGCTTTTAGGGCACATATAAATGCAGCAGTTATTGTATTTGATTTGTTTTCTTTCTTTAATTGTTCTATCCAAGACATGCAAATGTATAAAAGTAACTGCTTCAGGCTTGTTTTTGCCCTATTTTATGATTCAATGACAGGTTAAAGGGCTTTCAACAGAAGAATTTGCAGCCCGTAATGATTTGGTCCTTGCGCTACCAGAGAGGATTCAAGCCATACCAGATGGGACTGCGACTGCACCCAAAAAATCTGGAGGTTGGACAGCGTCAGCTTCTCGTATGGAAATTAAATTTGATTCAGGTGATTGGTTAACTTTATTGTGATTGTATTTTATAGATTTGATCCCCTGTCATACAATTTTGATACTTACTATTAGCGGAAAGCTTTCAATTGATTATCACAGTTTGTTATTTCTTTCACATCAATTGTAGATGGCCGGTTTGACAGTGAATACTTTCAACAAACTGAACAGTCAAGTCAATTCAGGCAAGAATATGAAATGAGGAAAATGAAGCAGGCAAGTGTCTTGTTTGGAATTGTATTTTGAATACAAGTCCAGATTTAAATTCGAAGAAACATGCATCATTTTTAATTATTTGTATTTCATTTTTTGGCTAAGGTTCCTGCATTTTACCGTGATTTTATTTGATGATGTTCACACAGGACCAAGGTTTGGATATTATAGCCGACGGTTTGGATACGTTGAAAAACATGGCCCATGACATGAATGAGGTTTGTGTCTTTTGTTACTATTTCTTGCTTTGAATTATCTACCAATACTAATTCGTTATATTGTGCAATATGTGCAGGAATTAGATAATCAAGTTGCTTTAGTGGATGAGATTGACACCAAGGTGAGAAATTTTGTTCTCTCATAATTTTTAGAGCCTTACAGTTGGAATTTATAATCTGCATCACTTAGTGTCTTTTTCCACATATTTACAGGTGGATCAAGCAACAGCTGACCTTAAGAATACCAATGTGAGACTTAAGGACACTGTTAACCAGGTGATTGTGCTGTAACTACTTCAAACTTTAGAGTTCATCTATTTCCCAGCTTTAGATTATTGGGTCTTATAAATTTGTTGGTTTTGTTCCAGCTGAGGTCCAGTCGGAATTTCTGTATTGATATTATTCTGTTGTGTATAATACTGGGAATTGCTGCCTATTTATACAAGTAAGCTCCTGACTTCTTTCATAACATGCCTTAAAGTACATTTCATGCCTATCTTTTCCTATATATTTTAAGTCTACATGTGTAGTACGGTCAATTTCTGTAAATTTGCATCAATTTCAGGTAAATTTTCTGTAATTCTTCCCTCTTGTCAGTTTGGTTGATCAGCTTGTGCGCCTTAATGATTAGATTAGTATGATGTCCTCTTACAAAGGATACTATTGAGCATGTGTTAGTCCAAAGAGATATTGGCTCATACATGGTTGAGTATGTTTACTTATATTGCCTCCTAACTCTATCTGTTGATGTTGAAAGGAACAGGTGGAATCTAGATCTTTTTGAATAAATATTTTTCAAAGCATAAGGAAACCTTGTGAAAATTGGAACCTTATGTCTGGCTCTGTGTTGTTTGTATGATCTCTTATTTAGTTTGTTAATTAAATTAATGTATGGACTGAGAATAATCAATTAACTGATGGGTTATGTTGAGAAAATATAGGCTATAAGGTAACCTTTATACATTCATGGCTGCTGTCCTGAGGAGTGCATGTTCTTTTGTTTTTTCTGTTTGATGGATAGGGTAGTGTGAAAATGCAAATCATCCACTTTAGTAGCTAAATGTATGTAGTGGGCTTCATTTTCCTGCATGTTTGATTAATTATTATATGTATTACTATGCTGTCTATAGGTTGCTTGTGTGAACTATCTTTTGCTTTTATTGTTCTCTCTTGAATGGAAGAAAGGGTTACCATAATTTTGTATAATTGACTTGTTCAATGTATTGATCAAAACATTGAAGTAATAATGCAAAAGTTAACCCAAGGCCTAATCTCTTTGCGTAGTTCTTCATGATTTACAAGCTTCAATTGAAAATCTCTCAGCTCAACTGTCCCCAAAAGTTGGAAATCTTGAGATTATTTCTTACACTTAGTTGGATTGAAATTATTTTAATTAGTTACAAATTTTTTTTCCTTACTTTTTTGAAGGAGGGAAGGGGGGCGGAGGTGTGGTTTGGTTTGTTACTATTGAGAAGTCAATACACTCATACTGATGGTGGTTTGTTTTATTTGCAGTGTATTGAAGAAGTGATATGATTACAAAGGGCTAGTTAAAACCAATTCCTGTGATGTTGGCTTTGTCAGGTGTCTTGCATTATTTGAGGACTTTGCTATGGGGCTTGATTTTGGATTTGATTTGTTTTTCTCATGTCTCTGTCTTTGCTCACACTTGGAAATGTACTGTTGTATTTCAGATACAAATTTGGTTAACCTGCAGCTGGGATTTAATGCTTTGTTGAGATTTGAGTTGCATTGACGAATGCCATTTGATCTATCTTCCCAGACCTCTTATCGATTCTTTCCTGAGGATTGAGTCCACTATAGACACTGGCAAATCATCATAATGGGTTTATTTGGAACATTATATGAGGTTAAATGAACATGATTTTTGACATAGGTTTTCAATAATTCATTGTGGGAGGCATATTTTGCGAGATGGACCGTTGGATTACATGTACGTCATATAAAGAACATGTCCGTGAAATATCAAATCCATCCAACACTAGTCATTATTCGATTAATAAATTCACATTCCTAATCAATAAAAAAAAAAATTCAAATTCAAGGATAAAGTTTTTAATTTATGATCGAGTTGATATTTTATAGATATGATTTGTATATGATGATCATGTAATCCAACAGTCGGGTTCTGCAAAATTTGCCTTCCACAAGCAATTATTGAAAACCTGTACCAAAAGTTGTGTTCATTCAACCAGTCCATAATAATATTTAGTCTCAAAAAATAAACAAACTACAAAACATTAGTTAGTGCCAGCTAAAGAGGTGTAAAAAAATGTTTACTTTAGTCAAAATAAACAATGTCTTTTACAGGTAGCGGTGCCCGGCTTTCAATAGTCTCTGTCCAGCATTGTCCCAACCCAAAAATCCTTTTTGGGTTATAGCTGTTGCTTTTGATTTCAAAATGCATTTTGTAAGAAAATTGCTTTTCCCTTTCTTTTCTTTGTTAAGAAAGCTGTTTTCTTAACAAAGAAAGCTGTTATGAACTCCAAGAAAGCTGTTTTCTGGATGTCATGGCTTTTCCCTTTCTTTTCTTTGACAAAGATGCGTAGCCTGATTATTGTTGAGACAACAGTGGAAGCAATCACCCAAAAGAAGATGCACTCAAAAACAGCAACAGCTGCATGTTAATCATGTCAGAGTTGAGGAGCCAGACTTGATCGATAACAACTCATGCAATTGGGTGGTGTCTTTCTTCCTCTTTATAAGAAAGAGATTTGGTGTTTGAAATTGACCCTGTTTGATGTATGAAATGCAGGGTTAGTTTGCTACCAAAAGGAAAAAAAAAAAAAAAAACAAAAAATGTACCGATTGTAAGCAACCTGCTCAAGAAGTTTACGCATGGGCTTTTTAATGCTAACTGAAATGCCTGCATAGAACAGGCGCGTACAAGCATTCCAAATTTTTTTTTTTCTTTTTCTTTTTTTGACCATGATAGTCATTAAATTCACAAATCGTTTTATTTTCATTATAAATATGAGCAAATTACTTGAAAAAAGTCCTCCCCCACTTTTAGAACATTATAATATCCTAAAATTTGAGATGTAGATCCTGAATTAGTTCTCGTATCTTTATGAAATATGTATTTTATTTATTTGAATGTTGGGATTTGTCACTGTTCGCTGCATAGCCTACTTGCCAGGGATGTTGCCATTATTATGACTTGATTTATTATTTATGTATAAGACATTTGGGACATCATGTATGCACATGGCTTTTCATATTGTTATATATATATTCTTTGTTTCTCGCAAAGAAATCTGAATGAGTAGGACATGTTGTATCTTCATCTTGACACATGTCAACCTATCTGGAATGGTTGGTAAGGGTGTTAGGTTGGGGCATTACAAAGAAACTTTTGTTTGACCAACAAACATTAAGTTTTGCAAAGGGATTTTCTCAAACCCTAGCTTCCAAAGATGAACTAATGAGTAGAGTATAATAGAGTGCTTCAACAAGTTGATTGTACAATAAATAAGCTTCACACTAATAGCTCTTCAAATATTAATCACTAATCGATGCTCTTTGAGAGGTAGCTAAGAGAGTACAGACAAAGAATGATTGAAATCTTTTGGAGGATATGAGTAAATGCTTTTAGTAATATTTGAATGAAGAGGAAAGTGGGCCTATATAATTTTTAAGCCAAACAAAGTCGTTTCCCACATATCCAATCACAAATAAGGTGGTTGGGAGCATTAAATGTAACAGATATGAGAAATCTGCATATACCATTCGAATGACTTGATAGCCCATTCGAACGAACTAACCGTTGATTTAAAAAATAGTGACACGCGTTTGAACGGACCGAGGTACCGTTCAAACGGTTTTAATGAAGATTCCAATTTTAGTTAAAACGGTTAAATCCCCTGAGATACAGCCTCCATGCCGTTCAAACAGGACACCCTATTTGAACGGCTTTGCATGTCCCTTCGAACGGCCTTGCCAGATTTTGATGAAAAATGAATTTTGATGTAAAATAAGCAAGAGGCCATTGTGACGAACCTTGAGAGAAACACCAAACACCAAAAAAAGATAAAACCAAAGAATTATAAGTCCACGAAGGTGATGGGTATTTCGTAATGCCAAACTATAGTTATTTGAGCATTTTAGATTTTAACAATTGAAAGAGCTTTACAATTAACCTTAAGACACTCAAAGACAAGGGATAACAATAAATACAAAGTCTTGAGATGTCTTGAGTCTTCTTGATTCTTGTTGAGCTTAAATCACCATAAGACTTGCTAGGTTTAGGCTCAACCTATGTGCTTGTGATGAAAATCTGTAAATAAATAAATATATAGTGTTTTGGGCATTTTTGTCATTTTAACCTTTGGTGATGGACCATCCTATGTGGGCTCTACTTTTGGGTGTTTTTTAGTTTGTGGGCCTCTTCCAATCAGACTTTCCTTGTGGGGCTGTTTTAGTCTCTGTCTTCATATCTTTAAGGGCTTTTATGGAAATTCACTTAAGTTAAGGCTTCTCTAAGAAGTTTCAGCCTTTAAGAGAGAGGGTTGGCTGTGTTCTTAGCAGTTTTTGCTCCAAAATCTTCTCTACATGAGGGCTTTGCTCTAACTCCAAGCTAGGGTTTGAAGTATTGGAATAGTGGGTTTTAAGGAGTCAACCCGTTGTAGACATCCATTTTTAACCATGGGAAGGGTCATTAATGGTTGCCTGTGATCGATTTGAGGTAAAATAGGGTGTCAAAACCCTAAGTTGCCAATTTTACCTTTGTGAGTAGCTAGTTAGAGGTCATTATCGCATGTAGGTTTTTAGGTCAGATTGAGTCGGTTCTTCTTACATTTAGTTTTTAGAGAGTCTAGGAACATCCCTGTTAAATTTCATGGCATTCTGAGCCAGGCTTGATAGGAA
The DNA here is from genome assembly GCA_017140935.1 of Hamamelis virginiana. Lineage (NCBI taxonomy): Eukaryota > Viridiplantae > Streptophyta > Magnoliopsida > Saxifragales > Hamamelidaceae > Hamamelis > Hamamelis virginiana. The sequence goes on along the minus strand of JAESVK010000714.1, from coordinate 745,322 downwards.
ATAAGACCTTTTGTGACTTGAAGGGCAATACTGTCCTTAGAATCACAAAAGCTCTGAATGACTGTCGATCTTGTCTCGAATGGTCTCGAGACTTTGGCATAGATATTGAAGGTGTGTTTGGTAGCTAATTTGATCAGTGGAAAGGTCTGTTGAGCCTTTTGGCTCATGTTTGGTTCTTGAGGCTCAAAAGGCCCTTTCAAAGCTCATATTAGGGTTTCAATCGGGAATGACCGAGATTCAATCTTTTTATCAAACTGAGGTCCTTAAAGACTTCAAAACATTTTCTTAAAATTTTTTAAAACTTATTTCAAGAAGAAGAAATGATTTTGAAAGCAATCGGTTAGCAAATTTCAAAACTCTAATTTGGGCCCGGCAAGCCCTAAACAGCTAATCGGTTGACTTTTCCTTAAAACTTTGACTTTGGTCAATACATTTTCATTTCAAACACTTCTTAAAACATGGAGAATCGAATCACGATCGTTTTGGCGCTTGAATCGTCAAATTTGGACTTAAAATGGGCCTGAAAAGCCGAAAAAAGCCGAAACCGGGTCGAAACGGACTGAGATAGGCCCACATAGGGGAAAATTGGGCTCAAAGCTCGATGACCATCCACCTAGGGATGGCCAACCTTCCTTGAGGGACGGCCAATCGTCCCCTAGTGGATGGTAATCCGAGCTTTTTGCCTTCAGCTGCTATTTTTCAGTCTTTCTCCTGCCTGGGACTCTTCCAAGTGCTTGCCAAGTGTCTAGCTCGACCTTGGGGACTTTGGGATGAGTTTAAAGACCTTGGAAGGTTGATTTGTGGCCCTTGGATCATTCCTAAGAGATTTAAACTCAGCCATTGATCAATTCCAAGCTTCCCTATAAATAGAGAGCTCTGAAATCAGTTTGAGAACACACAGAGAGTCATAAAAAACTCATAAGGCATTTAGAGAGACAAATTTGAAGAGTAGAAGCTTAAGGTACTATATTTAGTCCTTTAGCATCCTCAACTATATTTTTGAAGTCTTTAAAGTTTAGATGAGAAGCTTGGAGCAAGGGAAAAGGAAGCAAAAAAAGGTTAGTATAATTGTGAAGTTTGTTTTAAATTCTTTTGCATACTTCTTCTTCTTCTTCTTCTTCTTCTTTTTCATTCTTCTTCTATGCCATGTTAGCGATGGGTACCTAAGTTGGGTATTCAAAAATTAGGATTAATTGCATATAGGATAACATGTAGATTTTCTGCATTTATGTTTTTTAAGTACAGTTAGTTTGTTTTAAGTATGTTTAATGCTTGAAAAACCATATGAAATATGTTCGAGGGAACAAGCTAAGGTAAGTCTCTTTCCTTATGTTAAAATTATTGTTTTTAAGCATGATGCATGATTATTTTGGTATGACATATTAGATTGCATATTAGGACATTTACACTTCTTTTTTATTTTTTATTTTTTTGGGTTTTAAATCCACTTTTTGGTTGCATATAAATCTGTCCAAGGTTTAAAGTAACCTTAAAATGGATTAAAAAACCATTTTAGGATCCAAACTGACATAGAAACATGCCTAGGTTCACATAGATAACTTAGATTGCATTTATGACATTTTTCATGCATTGTTTATATTCTCTATTGCATATTTAGTATATTTTCTATATATTCCAGCATGCATAATGTTAGTATATTAGGTGTTTTGACTAACCTAAGACTAGTTAGAGACCATAGGACTGGGGGGTTATTTGACCCCACTTAGGACTGTCCTTTGTTGTAAGAATTGCAATAGTAATCGAATTCTACCTAATCTAGGAGTCTATTTCGAGAAAAACTCTAAAAGTAAGTGATTTTGAAAGTGGTTTAATTGGAATGAAATTCCATCTTTTATACAAAAAAAATGTTTTGATCAAATTCAAACTCTCGAAGTTAGAGTCCTAGATAAGATAGAATTCCTTCGACTAAATGGTTCATTACAATAGGAGAGTCCTAAGTGATCGAACTGCGTGGACTTTGATTCTTGTTAGGCAACTGATAAGGTACGTAGGCCACCAATAGGGTCCAAGTCCAATCTTAGGATGACTTTTGTCTCCTAAGGTTATTTAGGATTTTTGATTCTTTTTTATTATTATTATCTATTATCTAGTATTATATATCATATTTTGTGGATTGATTAGATAAATAGGATTGTTATGATAAGATTTTGATAATTCCCAAATTTAATTAGGAGACCTTTAATTAGGGTGAGGTGGGTGCATACAAGGAGTTCCTTGGAACCTTCCCACTTCATAATCTTGCCCCCGAATCCAACTCTGATTCAAAGACCATGCTTTTCCATAATATGGGGTCAATGTTTTATTGAAAATAAAACTCTTTTTGTGGTTTCCTTGCTCCCTAAAAATAAGGTGGCGACTCCCAATTTTTGCAAACTCTTATCCTTTTTCAAAACCCAATCTTGAGTGGATAATAGAGAAGGATAAAAGTGGATAATAGAGAAGGATAATAGAGAAGGATAAATCGAGATGGATAAAGATCATCCACAGTCCACTATGATTTCAAAAAGTGAACGGCCTCATAAACCCCTTAGGTCGCTGGTTCACAGATTGGCGACTCCGCTGAGGATGTCGAGAGCTAAACTCCAATTAATTATTTTTGGGCTTTTCAATTTCTTAATTAATAATATCAACCACTTACATTTGTATGACTATGTGACTTTAATTCCTGCATTGTGTGCGCATTGACTTTGCATGTTTAGGACGTTGTATGCTAAAGCCAACGATGAGCCTAGCCCTGGGCCCAGTCTCTTTGATTCTTGGGTTCCATGTATGCGAAAGCCATCACTCTTCTCGCCACGTACCCTCGGGTATATCAAACAGACCAATCACGTACTGTTGGACTGATTGCTCTGCAATCAATGCACTTTTTGAGTCTTTTCGACTTATTATTACCAGATTTTACTTGAACTTTGATATTTAATAGTTATAAACCATGAACTTATTGTTTTTCCTCGTGTTGTGTAGGAATTCTTCATAAAAGCAGTAATTCGAGCACTTTTGAGGTGGTTTCTCTGCAAATGTTCCCGGATGAAGCTACAAGTGGAGTCAAAGGGAAGGAAAAACACTCAAAAAGATGCAAAGAAGTACCTGGGCACCTTCTGGAAGCACAAACGAAGCAAACTGGGCAAAGTAGAGTTGATCGATAGCTGGGCTATCGATGGCCTATCGATAGGGCTTGTCTATCGATAGCCAGCCTATCGATAGACAGAGTGGTGGTTTTATAATTTAATCTCCCTATCGATAGGCTATCCCTTGCCTATCGGTAGGGGGGTCCTCGGGAGCCGTGCACGCGACTTTCAACTGTTTTTTAAGTTGTTTTTGAAGAAGTTCAATTTAGGTAGGTTTGTTCTACAGTATTTAAGTAAACTTTTCAGAGTTCTTTGAGGCATCGAGACCTAACCTAGCCTCTCTAGCACTTCATCTCTCTCTCCCATCCCTCTACCATCTCTCATATACCATTCGACTTGGATTTTAGCTGCGCATGGAAGGAACGAAGACCTCCGGCGATTCAGCCCCGACCATGAGAGGCTAAACTCTTCTCCTTGGGTGTAGATGAAGCTTGGTTAGTGGTTTGATTATGTTTTGATTAAGGTTTAAGGTTTTGTAATGAGTTTATGATAATTGTACAACTTTGAGAGATTGCCATTTTATGCAATCCGTTCATTAATAAATCTTTTATCTTTTAGTATGAATGTTTTCTGTGATTATATTCATATTGGTTGTGCAATAGTATTAATCGAATACGTCTGCATTCAGTAGTTTGTTCATACTTAACTAGGATAACCTGTGCATGCTTTGCTTGACAGGTTATGCCTTATTCGGATGAATAAACTATATGAACACAAGCGTAATATATTATCGATGATTTAATCTTGTAGTTTAGATTATCGCCGATCATAAATGATTGCGAAACCTTTGCGTTAATCATATGCATAATAACTCCCTAACTAAAGTGGATTCGAAACCCGGGATTTTTCTTTTAATTTGATTTGATAATAGTTTCATGCTCTTTAGTTTAAACAAACAACCAACCCTTCAAAATCAAGAATCTGTTTGGTAACTAAAATCAGAATCAGAATAACTTCTCATAACTCAGCCATTAGTCCTTGTGTTCGACACCCGTGCACTAAATACTTTTCTAACGAATTGAGGTTTTAAGCACGAGTAGTTTTATAAATTTAAATATTGATCACAAATAAGGAAATAACCTCCCTTGTTTGGGCTGATCATGGACCCACGCGGCATTCCTGATGTCACATGTGGTTAGGTATATCGATTGGACCAAGCGAGTAAGGGATACTCAGCCTATTGCATTAGTCCATGTAGACTGTCTTTAGGACACATACTCTACATCGCCTGATCACACACTATTGTAATGTTATGCTGTCGGATTTTCCCATCGGTTTTGTCTGAGCCTTGATTGTGAAGTGTGTAGAACCATTAGGACTTGGATCTATAGGACTAGACCTTTATGAAATGCCCTAAACTCTTAAGGGATGTGTCTTTAAAGAGTCAAGGTACCTAATAAAGACTAGTACCCTATAGATTCATGAGCTTAGGCCTGTGGTAGTGTTACGCTGCCCAGATAGTAGTATTGATTTGTGAGTCTTAGGAGAAGACGTGAGATGTGGGCTTTAGGCCCATGTCCTTTGGATAGAAGGTTTAGATCCGCAATAAGTTTGAGATGTGGGTTTTAGGCCCATGTCAATTGGATAGAAGATATAGGCCTGTGGTAAGACTGAGATATGAGCTATAAGAATGAGATTCGTGCTTGGGCTTTAGGCCCATTTTCATAAGATAGAATGTGAGAGAGTAAGATTGATGTGTAGGCCTTGGGCCCATACTTTTGTGAGTATGTGAGATTGTCCTTTTTAATCCCTTTTCCTATTGGAAGCTCTCAGTTGTTGATTCGAATCCTTTCTTTTCCCAGCATTCTGGCTTGGCGTCGTGATTCTAGTGGTCGGTTAATTAGCTTGAAAGGTTCATCCGTTGATTCAGAAATGTCTAGTCACGAGGATAGTACCCCTATTATTGCTGAATCTAATGGAAAAACGGTAGATGAGAAGATCGAGGCACTTTTAAAAGTAGTCCAAGAGTTAGTCCATCAAAAAGAAGAAGAGGATAAGGTGCGAGCCCGTACTAATCCCTTGTTTGAGAATATTGATGAGGAGGAATGCTTCTTTAGGCCTAAGACAATTGCTGAGCCCACCAGGTCTGGTATAGAATTTGTTCAACCCATTGATCTGGATAAGGAATCCAAACCCAAGGCCCCTGCATTCTTTTCCGCCGAGCCCCTTTTGTTAAATAGTAAGGTAGAAGCCCTGGAAAAAGCCATGTGAATTATTAGGAAGTCTGATGATTTGGTGGACATGTCGTCGTTATCCCTATTCCTTAAGGCCCATATGCCCACTCATTTCAGAATGCCCGAGTTAGGGAAGTTTGATGGAATGGGTTGTCCTAAGACCCATTTGAAGATGTACGTGAGGGCCATGCACCCACGAGGGGCTGACGATGATATGTTGGCCCAAATGTTTCATGAGACACTAGCAGGGTCTGCCCTAAAATGGTTTCTGGCACTGGATGATTCGAGAATGAAGACCTGGGAGGATGTATGCACTGAGTTCAGCAATCATTATAGGTATAACACAAAAGTTGATGTCACAAGGAGGGATTTGGAGACTACTAAATAGGAATCAAGGGAAACTACCTTTGCTTTCGTCACCTGTTTAGCACATAATTCGCCCGTTTTTACTTGTCTTTTTGTACATTT
>JAESVK010000714.1:644943-715592 GCA_017140935.1 Hamamelis virginiana | reverse complement strand
GAAATAGATATGCACTTTAGGATTGGTTTTAGGGCATACCTCTAACAGATATCACCAGTCCATTGACCAATTGGAGCCTTGAGAATGAGCCTCGAGTTGAAGACTCAGTCGCGGAAGATTCGCTCCCATCAGATGATAGTTTGTAGGATTTCTATGTTTTCTTTCCATAGGATTTAGAATAGTGCTTTTGTATTTCCTTTTCAATAAAATCATCCCTCCTTTGTTAGGAGGTAAATGATAGTTTAGTTTGTGTTATCCCTCTTTCTTCATGATTAATAAAATATTCATTTTTTTCATTCTTCTCATTTGCAGTTTGTTTCTCCTTTCTTCTATGGGTATATATGGCATGAATATAGATCCTAGAGAAGATGTTTCCCCTGAGTTTGAACAACGAAGGGAAATGGAACATGCTCGACCTAATATGGATGAATTAATATCAGTTAATTTAGGATCCAATGAATCGCCTAAGATAATTAACATTGGGGCAACTCTGTCATCACAAGAGCAAGAAAAATTGGTAGGATTATTGAGAGAGAATATAGAAGTTTTCGAGTGGTCATACAAAGATATGCTAGGGATTGACACCGACATAGTGCAGCATTATATTCCCACTAACCCTGGGGTTAAGCCAGTTATACAAAAATTGAGGAGAATGAAGCCGGAGTGGGCGCTTAAGATCATGGATGAAGTAGTGAAACAGATGAATGCCGAATTTCTCCAAGTAGTGGAATACTCCGAGTGGTTAGCCAACATTGTACCAGTGCCTAAGAAAGATGGGAAGGTTAGAATGTGCATAGACTTCCGAGATTTGAACAAGGCATGCCCTAAAGATGATTTCCCCTTGCCACACATAGATATCCTGGTAGATAGTACCGATGGTCATGCACTACTATCCTTTATGGACGGGTTCTCGGGTTATAATCAGATAAAGATGGCCCCTCAAGATATAGAGAAAACTTCCTTCATCACTCAATGGGGGACCTTTTGTTATCGAGTTATGCCCTTCGGCCTAAAGAACGCCGGTTCTACCTATCAGAGAATGGCATCCACCTTATTACATGACATGATCCACAAAGAAGTTGAGGTGTATGCGGATGATATGATTGTGAAACCTAGGGATCGAGAAGGACATTTTGGGGCTGTAAGTAAGTTCCTTCAAAGGATTAAGCAGTATAATTTAAGACTTAATCCCCAAAAGTGTGCCTTTGGAGTGACTGCCGGGAAATTGTTGGGATTTATGATCACACAGAAAAGAATAGAGGTCGATCCGGGAAAGATTAAAGCCATCACAAAAATGCAACAGCCAAAGACCGAAAAATAGATTCGTGGATTTTTGGGCAAAGTTTAATTTATCAGCCGATTCATAGCACAGTTGACCATGATTTGTGAGCCCATCTTCAAGCTTCTGAAGAAGGATGTGCCCACGAAGTGGAATGACGCGTGCCAAGAAGCTTTTGAAACCATTAAGAGGTATTTGAGCAACCCACCAATATTAGTTCCCCCGCGGCAAGGTGAGCCTTTGCTACTTTATCTAGCACTCACTGAAACTGCGATGGGAGCTATGTTAGCTGAGTATCTACCAGAATCTCGAAAAGAGAATGCGGTGTACTATTTGAGTAAGAAGATGATTGACTATGAGGTTAAGTACGACGCATTAGAGAAAACATGTGGGGCATTGGTGTGGGTTACCCAAAAGCTCCGCCATTACATGCTATCTTTTCAAGTGCAACTCATTAGTCGCATGGACCCCCTGAAGTACTTATTGGAGAAGCCAGTATTATCCTATAGGACAGCCCGTTGGTTATTGCTGTTATCAGAGTTCGACATTCAATATGTAGTACAAAAGTCAGTGAAAGGAAGAGCGGTGGCAGTGTTTCTAGTAGAGCATCCATCGTCAACAGAAAGACAATCTGAGTATGATTTCCCCGACGAAGAGATTCTTGAAGTGAGTAAAGAGCCTTGGAAGGCATTCTTTGATGGGGCGTATAATAAAAGAGGATGTGGAATAGGTGCGTTGTTAGTTACACCGGAGGATAATCTGATACCATTATCTGTTAGGTTATCCTTCGATGCCACTAATAATATAGCCGAATATGAAGCCTGTATCCTAGCATTAGAAGCTGCCTTAGAATTGGGTGTGGAAGAACTAGAGGTATACGGGGATTCAGCCTTGATTATCTGTCACTAGAGGAGAATGGAAGACTCGTGATAAGAAGTTGCTACCTTACCATGAACACTTAGAGACCTTGGTAAAAGAATTCCGTCGGATTGACTTCTTTTACTTGTCTAGGTTAAAGAATAAGTTTGCAAATGCCTTAACCACTCTAGCATCCATGGTAGATATCCCCAAAGATGAAGGCGTAACTCCTCTTGTCATCGAGTCACAAGATATGCCAGTTTATTATTGTATCATCCAAGAAGGAGAGCCGAATGATGGAAAGCCATGGTACTATGACATCCAACAGTTTGTAGAAAAATGAGAGTATCCGAAAGAGAAGTCATCCATAGACAGAAAGACTATAAGGAGGTTAGCCAGCTAGTATATTCTGTGTGTGGGGAAGCTGTACCAGAGATCACACGATGGAGTGCATCTGTTGTGCGTCAATGAACAAGAAGCTGAAATGATAGTGTTGGAAGTGCATTAAGGGGCTGGGGCTCCGCATATGAATGGATACATGCTAGCCAAAAAGATCATGAGATTATGATATTATTGGTCATCCATGGAGAGGGATTGTCATCTGCATGTCAATAAGTGTCACAAGTGTCATGTGTTTGCAAGTGGAAAACATCAACCCTCGATGCCACTCACTACTATGTCTTCGCCATGGCCATTTGCAACATGGGGCATCGACATTATTGGCAAGGTAACCCCTGCAGTATCAAACGGACACGAGTACATCCTGGTCGCCATAGATTATTTCACCAAGTGGGTAGAGGCTGCATCCTACAAGACATTGAATGCCAAGCAAGTAGCGAGGTTCATACAGAATAATATCATCTATCGATATGGAGTGCCCCACGAGTTCATCTCTGATAATGGACAACATTTCGAAAAGAAACCGAAGTGCTCATGCAAAAATATAACATCAAGCACCATCGTTCGTCTCCCTATAGGCCACAAACAAATGGGGCTGTTGAAGCAGCGAATAAGAATCTCAAGTCGATCTTGAAAAAGACCACCGATACTTACAATGACTGGCATGAGAAATTACCATTGGCACTGTGGGGATATCGCACTTCTATTAGATCATCAACCGGGGCTACACCTTTTTCACTTGTGTATGGAATGGAAGCAGTATTACCCATAGAATTAGAAGTCCCGTCACTAAAGATCGTCATGGAGAGTCAATTGGCTGAAGTGGAATGAGTTAAGAATCGATATGAAGAGTTAGCTCTACTGGATGAAAGGCAGTTGAGGGCACTTTACCACATTCAGGGGTATCAAAGAAGAATAACGAAGGCGTTTGGCAAGAAAGTGAAGAACAGGGGTTTGAAGAAGGGGGATTTGGTACTAAAGGATATCCGATCACCGATCCACGACATGCGAGGAAAGTTCAAGCCCACATGGATAGGTCCTTATATCATCAGAGAAATACTGTCAGGCGGAGCAGTGAAGATTTCAGACATTGACGGGAATGAGTTCTCTCAACCTACCAATCTGGATCAGTTAAAGAAGTACCATATATAAAAAGAAAAAAAAAGAGAAAAAGAAAAAAAAATGAAAAAAAATAGTGGACTTCTTCGACTTGGTTCATGAACTATGAAGACCTGATTCCCCAAATATCACAAAAAGTCGCAAAGAATGATAAAAGAGTACATCAAGGACGGGGATACGTAGGCAGCCCATAAAGTTACCTTGGGTGCGGTCTATTTCTTTTAAAAACAACCAACAGTTGATTCAATTGTAATTGTCAAGTGTAGTTTGTCGAGTTTCTAATAAATTTGATATTTATTCATCCATAAAAGGTAGACACCTTCTGAAAGTCTTATTACATGCCATGTGTGCCCATAATTCCTATTTCTTATAATTCTCACATTCATTCTGCTTTAAAAATAAATAAAAATTCCTAGTCTATTCTAAGCTCTCCTCACTCTGCGGGCCTGGGCCTCATCTTCGTTCTTTTTTTTTCTCTTAGCCGTCCTAGCTCGCGACACATCTGATGGGAGAGACGAACCTGCTGACTGAGTTACAATTAGAGAATCATAAGTGAGGCTTCGAGCCTTATCCTTCATGGCTTGCACTTTTGAACCCAAGTCCTGTTTAAGCCAAGCCCGATACCCCTCACCAAACCTGAAAGACCCATTGAGATTCCCCACCTGAATCATAGATAAGCTTGAAGCCCATTTCTTCACAGCCCAATATACCAAAGAAGGAGTAGCCATCTCTATCCCATGAACATGCCCTTTGATAGGGAGGTTTATTTGATCACGACCCATTTGGCGAAGTACGCGGGAAGCCCAGTAGAATGATGTATGCTTTAAGCCCATGTGCTTCACCTGACAGCATTCCGAGGTGTGTAGCACATACTCGTCGCTGCAGTTCCATATAGCCACATACCACTGAATATCTCTCCAAGTTAGAGAAGAGAAGAAGATGATCATGTCCTGAATCGAGCGACACTCAAAGGATAAAAGCTTTCGCGAACAATAGTTATGGGACAAGTTTTTGGGCCCATCAAGAGGAGTGATCAGCTTGAGTCTCTCAACCAACCACATTTGAAGGAGAATGGGGCTACCCCTAATGCAAGAAGTAGAGTTGGAGTGAAAGTGGTCAAGCCCATTCAGAGTCTCAGCTAGCACCAAAGGAATGATGTTATGAGACTTCGACAATGGTAGAATGAGCTCACATGTTTCAATGGGTATGAAAGTGATTCCGTTCGAAATAAGGAAACAACCCACTATGCATAAGGCGAGTGCATACTGGGAAGGCCTATGAAGAGCTAGTGATTTTCCCCATTCCCTCAAGAAAAATGAAGCTAGTTTGAGAAGATCAATAGAGTTTTCATGGATATATGAAGAAGCTTCTCTAGGTGAAAGTTCAAAGAGAGAAGAAAATGCTTGGAAGTAACCTTGACGAATGGTAGGAAAGATGAAAGGACCACTAGCAGAGATATTCATTAAGGCACAAAACTCTTCAAATAAAGGACATATCTCTTCACAGTTGAAGCGAAATACATGAAGATCAGAGTCCCAGAAGTGGATCACAGAGTTGAGAAGCTTGTCTTCAAGTTTCATATGACAGAGAAAGAACCATGAAGTCAAGCCAAATCGCACGAACACCTTCTTGTCTTCCACTCGCATTCTCGCTACGAATAGGTTGAGGATCAAGTTGAGAGCTTCCATTGTGTTTAGTGTGATGAAAGTGAGCATAGGGGTATGTTTTTATAGCTTTTTGGCAAAGAAAATCGAGTTAGAGGCGAAGTAGGACACTCAAAAAGTCAAAAATCGTCATAATAATAAAAAATTAGAAACCAGGGTCGATGACCATCCCACTAGGGATGGCCAACCATTCCCTAGGGATGGCCAACCGTCTATGAGGGGATGGTAATCCCTCCTCGATCCCCAATTTTGCCTAATTTTGACTTTTTTCGAGACTTTTTGACGCCCGGTTTGACTTTTCGCTCAATTTTCATCAGTTTTGACCTATTTTCGGGTTAGAATTAAACCAAAAAAGAAATTGAAACATATTTACATTCTCATTAGGGCATAATTGCATACTATTCAGGGTTTTCAGTGTATACATAGAAGAGAAATTACATAGAAAATCCTAAGTAAGCCTCCTATAGGCCTAACAAAATCACCTTCGCCGGGATGATTTCCTCGTTCCCGGTGAACTTGATGCCTCGTGATCCCTTCGCGATCCATAGTGCTTCTATGAAGGTTGGCTCAAAGCCTGCAAACCTAAAGTTTGGGTGAGATTGGTGAAGAATGAAATTGTTGGTGATTGAAAGAGTGGAGTGAAAGTTACCTGTTTTGACTAATTTTATTTCAATTTGTGATTTGGGAAAGTTCATTTGAATGAGATTGAAGATTATTTGATGTGTGGATAAGAAATGAAGAGGATTTTGTGCATGAAAAGATGAGAGTTGAGAAATTGTGAATAGGAAAGTTCACATAAAATGATGAGTTTTTTGGTTGAAAACTATGAGATATGAAAGTGGATGATGGAAGTAATGTGTGAGTAAGGTTGGTAATCATGGAATGTTTACAAGCACAAGTGAAATGATGAAGATTGTGAAGCCCATGGAGGGATAGTGGAGATAAGATAGCCCATGGAGGGTTTGTGAGTAAAAAAGGCCCACTTTGTAGGCCCAAGTCAATGAAGTTATGTGGATTGCGTAAGATGATGAAAAATATACATGAAATGTATATGATAATGATGATAGATGATATTGATAATGTTGTGGAATGCATGTGTGGATGATGACATGAAGTTTAATTTTCAAAAGAATTTTGGTAAACTTGAAGATTATGGGAAATATGTGCGTGATTTCTTTAAGTTTAGATCATTGAAAGTATGTGTGTGACTTTCAAAAAGAGTCTAGACTCTGAGGATAAAGTTATTGGAAATATGTGTGTGATTTCCAAAAGGACTGCGGTCCCCTAAGATGATTGGAAGTGTGTGTAGGACTTCCAAAGATGATGTTTCGAAATGTGTGTAGGATTTCCAGGAAAGGGATTAAGGTCTCTAAGATTATTGGAAGTGTGTGTAGGACTTCCAAAGATGATGATTGGAAATGTGTGTAGGATTTCCAGGAAAGGGATTGAGGTCCCCTAAGATAACCGAAAGTGTGTGCAGGACTTCCAAATGGAAATATGTATGAGATTTCCTTTTAAGATAAGATGATTGGAAGTGTGTGTTGGACTTCCAAAAGGACTGCGGTCCCTCAAGATCATCGGAAGTGTGCGTTGGACTTCCAAAAAAAAAATGATAAACTGAAAATATGTATGAGATTTCCTCTTAAGATAAGATTATTGGAAGTATGTGTGCGACTTCCAAAAAGACTGCGGTCTCCCAGGATGAAATTATTGGAGGTGTGTGTGTGGCTTCCAAGAAGAGTTGTAAACTCCTAAGATAAAACAATTGAAAATACGTGTGTGATTTCCAAAAGGACTACGGTCCCCCAAGATTGTTGGAAGTGTGTGTAGGATTTCCAAAAGATGATGATTTGATCGAGGTCTGTGAGTAATTGATTTGATTATCTTTCTCCTGTTAGAAATGGGATGTCATTTTATTTCGTTGATATTCACTGGCAAAACCATGAACATCAACGAGGGACTTCTGTAGACATCCATTTTTAACCATGGGAAGGGTCATTAATGGTTGCCTGTGATTTGAGGTAAAATAGGGTGTCAAAACCCTAAGTTGCCAATTTTACCCTTGTGAGTAGTTTGTTAGAGGTCATTATCACATGTAGGTTTTTAGGTCAGATTGAGTCGGTTCTTCTTACATTTAGTTTTTAGAGAGTCTAGGAACATCCCTGTTAAATTTCATGACATTCTGAGCCAGGCTTGATAGGAAATAAGGCATTTTGTGACTTGAAGGGCAATACTGTCCTTAGAATCACAAAAGCTCTGAATGACTGTCGATCTTGTCTCGAATGGTCTCGAGGATTTGGCATAGATATTTAAGGTGTGTTTGGTAGCTAAGTTGATCAGTGGCAAGGTCTGTTGAGCCTTCTGGCTCATGTTTGGCTCTTGAGGCTCAAAAGGCCATTTCAAAGCTTAGATTAGGGTTTCAACCGGGAATGACCGGGATTCAATCATTTTATCAAACTGAGGTCTTTAAAGACTTCAAAACATTTTCTTAAAATGTTTTAAAACTTGTTTCAAGAAGAAGAAATGATTTTGAAAGCAATCGGTTAGCAAATTTCAAAATCCTAATTTGGGCCCTGCAAGCCCTAAATAGCTAATCTGTTGACTTTTCCTTAAAACTTTGACTTTGGTCAATGAATTTTCACTTCCAACACTTCTTAAAACATGGAGAATCGAATCACGATCGTTTTGGCGCTTGAATCGTCGAATTTGGACTTAAAACGAGCCCGAAAAGCCAAAAAAAGCCGAAATCAGGTCGAAACGGACTGAGATAGGCCCACCTAAGGGAAAATTGGGCTCAAAGCTCGATGACCATCCACCTAGGGATGGCCAACCGTCCCCTAGTGGATGGTCATCTGTGCTTTTTGCCTTCAGCTACTATTTTTCAATCTTTCTCTTGCCTAGGACTCTTTCAAGTGCTTGCCAAGTGTCTAGCTCGACCTTGGGGACTTTGGGATGAGTTTAAAGACCTTGGAAGGCTGATTTGTGGCCCTTGGATCATTCCTAAGAGATTTAAACTCAGCCATTGATCAATTCCAAGCTTCCCTATAAATAGAGAGCTCTAAAATCAGTTTAAGAACACACTGAAAGTCATAAAAAACTCATAAGGCATTTAGAGAGCCAAATTTGAAGAGTAGAAGCTTAAGGTACTATTTTTAGTCCTTTAGCATCCTCAATTATATTTTTGAAGTCTTTAAAGTTTAGAGGAGAAGCTTGGAGCAAGGGAGAAGGAAGCAAAAAAAGGTTAGTATAATTGTGAAGTTTGTTTTAAATTCTTTTGCATACTTTTTCTTCTTCTTCTTCTTGTTTTTCATTCTTCTTCTATGCCATGTTAGGGATGGGTACCTAAGTTGGGTATTCAAAAATTAGGATTAATTGCATATAGGATAACTTGTAGATTTTCTGCATTTATGTTTTTTTAAGTATAGTTAGTTTGTTTTAAGTATGTTAAATTAGTATAGGTCAATAGGAACATGTTTAGGTTTGTTTATATCATTTATATTCATGTTTAATGCTTGAAAAATCATATGAAATATGTTCGAGGGAACAAGCTAAGGTAAGTCTCTTCCCTTATGTTAAAATTATTGTTTTTAAGCATGATGCATGATTATTTTGGTATGACATATTAGATTGCATATTAGGACATTTACACTTCTTTTATTTATTTTATTTTTGGGTTTTAAATCCACTTTTTGGTTGCATATAAATTTGTCCAAGGTTTAAACTAACCTTAAAATGGATTAAAAAACCATTTTTAGGATCCAAACTAACATAGAAACATGCCTAGGTTCACATAGATAACTTAGATTGCATTTAGGACATTTTTCATGCATTGTTTATATTCTCTATTACATATTTAGTATATTTTCTATAAATTCCAGCATGCATAATGTTAGTATATTAGGTGTTTAGACTAACCTAAGACTAGTTAGAGACCTTAGGAGTAGGGGGGTTACTTGACCCCACTTAGGACTGTACTTTGTTGTAAGAATTGCAATAGTAATCGAGTTTTACCTAATCTAGGAGTCTATTTCGAGAAAAACTCTAAAAGTAAGTGATTTTGAAAGTGGTTTAATTGGAATGAAATTCCATATTTTATAAAAAAAAAGTGTTTTGATCAAATTCAAACTCTCGAAGTTAGAGTCCTAGATAAGATAGAATTTCTTCGACTAAGTGGTTCATTACAATAGGAGAGTCCTAAGTGATCGAACTACGTGGAATTTGATTCTTGTCAGGCAACTGATAAGGTACGTAGGCCGCCAATAGGGTCAAAGTCCAATCTTAGGATGACTTTTGTCTCCTAAGGTCATTTAGGATTTTTGATTCCTTTTTATTATTATTATCTATTATCTAGTATTATATATCATATTTTGTGGATTGATTAGATAAATAGGATTTTTATGATAAGATTTTGATAAAGCCCAAATTTAATTAGGAGACATTTAATTAGGTTGAGGCGGGTGCCTACAAGAAGTTCCTTGGAACTTTCCCTCTTCATAATCTAGCCCCCGAATCCAACTCTGATTCAAAGACCATGCTTTTCCAAAATATGGGGTCAATGTTTTATTGAAAATAAAACTCTTTTTGTGGTTTCCTTGTTCCCTAAAAATAAGGTGGCGACTCCCAATTGTTTGCAAACTCTTATCCTTTTTCAAAACCCAATCTTGAGTGGATAATAGAGAAGGATAAAAGTGGATAATAGAGAAGGATAATAGAGAAGGATAAATCGAGACGGATAAAGATCATCCACAATCCACTATGATTTCAAAAAGTGAAAGGCCTCCTAAACCCCTCAGGTCGCTGGTTCACACCCGTGGCAACTTTCAGTCCCTCTACAGCTGCATTCTTGCGCGAGAGGCTAGCCAATAGCCATTGTTAGTGTGATAACCTGTATTTTTATAATAGTATTTTATTGGTAATTTTTTTTTGAACTTTAAAATATTTACGAAAATGCCATTAGACATATCTATAAGGTTTCAGACCTTTCTTTTCTTTTAAGCGGCAGAGAGAGCTCAAGAGAGACCGAGAGAATTCGAGAGAAAGAAATCTCATAGCAGAAATTCGTCAGGAATCACCTCGTCATCAGTGTAGGTACGCTACATAGCTTATCTTCTTCTTCTTCTTCTCTTTTCTTTTTAGTTTTGGGATCAAACCCATAAAATTAGTTTTTAAGTTGAATTTGATGAATCCGTGAGGAACAGATTGATGGGAAGTTCAAATAAGTTGATTTGAGGTGTTTAGGATGGTATCATGTTGGTTTGTTGAGAGATTTGGGGTTAATTTTGAGTATATTTAATAAATTGAGCTTATATGGGTTTTATGCGTAAAACTTTGTGCTTTTTCGTATTTTAACCGTTGGATCTTGAGATTTTTGACAGATTCAAAGTTGTATGAGTTTATTTGGGATATAATTAGAGATTGAATGGTTGGATTTTGATTTTGGGAAGTGTAGATGAGGTTTTGAAGAGTTTATAAAAATGGGTTTCAAAATTGATTGAAGCGGTGCAATTCTGGTAGCTACTACCGGTAGTTCCTAAGTGTATTACCGGTAGTACATTAGTCGGTGTAAGCAAGAAAGTCTCATTACCAATAGTGCATATGTGCATTATTGGTAATGCCTTTTTCGATAGTTACTGAAGAGCTTATTACCAATAGTAGGGTGATCCTCGAGTTTCCTGCAGGTAGCCATTACTGGTAATGGCCAATGGCACTACCGGTAAAGGGGTTAATTATGCTATTTTCTTGATTTTTTCTTTTGCTTGTAACTTTTGCGTCGGGTATCCGTTTTGGGCATTCTTTATATGTACGGAAAGCTTATGAAGTTAAATTATTTTTGGAGAGAGAGTTATTTTGGAAAATACCAAATTTGCTCTTCTTTGTACCATTCATGTTCTTCGGTGTATATTTCTTAAACTGTTTGGCATTTGTCCATGAATTTCGATGTGTAGCATCTAGTCATTCTTGGGAATGTGTCTTGGGAGTTTTAAGACTTTTGGTTAGATATTTTGGGGTCTTGAGTATGTAGAGTCTCGTGTGAGTAGTTTTGGGAAGCGAGTTGTATTGCTTTTAATATTGTGAATCCGTCTATGCTTATTTATGATTCCATGTTTGCATTATATGTTATTTTTAGTTTGAAAGGTTCTTTGGAGAACCATTTGCATTGGGTGCATTGAGCATTGCATTTAGGAGATTTGTGGAGCTGAATAAGGTTGGAAAACACTGTGATATCGAGGTAGGAATAAGTAACCTTGTACTATTGATGATGATGCATTATTTTAGAATGCTTTACAAATAATATGTCTTTTGAACACTATTGTTTATTATATTGAGAAATGGATACATGAAATATACTGCTTTATGAAATATTGAACTATATGGCATGTTTATGAAATAAACATCAAGATATGATGTTGAAAAGTTTCCAAAGTATGTTTATATCTTCTGAAGAACTGTATTGAAGGTTTTATCTAGAAATGTTTATAAATGTTGTACTATTGATAAATATGGATCATTCCTAACTCTTTGGAAAAGACTATGGTTTTGGAAGTCTGTTTTATATAATTGTTTTGAGCGAAGGCTTGAAAATGTTTATATTTAAATAGAAACACCTATTTATGGGTTTCTGGTTCATTATATATTGGATACCATGCGTCTCTACGATGGATCTTAGTTTTTGATATGTGATTTTACCACGTGAAGATGGTGGCAGTAACATGACTGACTACATAATATGTCCAGTTCATGGTCACATCTCGGTGGACATGGCATGATGATCAGTTATTTATGTTTTAAGACATGCATGTATATATATGTATGTGGACTGAAATATATCATTGGGGGTTTAGGCCCATGGCTTTTTATTTATATTTTTGGTATGGATGTGACTACGGTCTCCAACCTAGTTTTGTAGTAGCCCGGTTGAGCTAAATGTTTGTTAACTTGAATCAACAGTCCTATAATATTTTTCAGTCCAAGATTGGATATGCTAGTTCTTGTGTATGCCAATCAGGCCAATTCTATAGAGACTGGACATACGAAAAATCTGTGTAAAGATGTATAGTACCATGATATGGAAGAGGATGGTATTTAGGCTTTAGTCCACATGTGATAGTTTACTCCACTTGTGAGGCATATGCCCTGTTCATTTATGGTATTGAAAGTTATGTTTTTCACTAAAAGTCAACACATTTTTAGAACTGTTCTTTATACTGTTTTATAAACTGTTATTGAGATTATGGAAAACCATGTTATTTACATATTCCAGGTATCTATGTATTATTGTTAATTGATAGAGGTTATATTATTCCTATTAAGCAAGTTGAATGCTCATTCCTGCTTTTATGTAGCAGATTTACAGGTAGACCTGAGAGTTTGCATTAGCAATTTGACACAGCCATGTAGTTGGAGACTGTTGACCAAACCTTTGGCATTTATTGCATTTGTTACATATGTGTAATAGATATGAATTAAATGTATATTCATATATGTAAAATTATTGGTTTTAAAGATTTGAGATAGATTGTTGCAATACCTATTTTGCCAGGGATGTTGACATTATTAAGATTTGATTTATTAATTTATATTGAACGTATGGGACATAACGTATGCACATGTTGCTTTATATTGTTATATATATATATTATTGTCTCTCATGAGGAAATATGGATGAGCATAACATGTTATACTTTCAATTTGACACGTGTAGACCTATCCGGAATGGCCGGTACAGATGTCAGGTTGGGATGTTATAGTTAGGTAATGCTGGACTTTTTACAGCCCTGGTTTTCAGGTATTTACTTCTAGATTTGAGTGAATACTTAGTTTTTCAACCATATAACTAAAATGTGTTATGTTAAAGACTGGTTACTTATTACTCTGTGGAGTTTTTCTTTAGAATATTTACTATTGGAATATTGTTTATGAGTTTCTGATTTTAGTCAATATCAGTAGCATTCTATTTATCTTATGAATCAGTCCACTTTTTTTGTGGAACCCCATTATTGCTGATTGATTTACATCAAACTGGTATCAGAGCAAGTTCTTTCCTTATGGTTATTTCACCTCAGTGGTATTTTTCTTTGTTTCACTAAGAGTTTAATCTAAAAGTCTATGGCTGAAAGAGGTGGATGAGGAAACCGTAGTCGTAGAGGTAGAAATTATGCTACTGTTGAGATGTTTCATGAACTTCAGGGGCAAATCCAACAGTTCATTGGAATGGTTGCTCGAATAGCTAATGATCGAGGTGGTGGCAGTGACCAAGGGTCAGATCGTGCAGGGGAGGTGGAGATGAAAGAAATCGATGGAATGGATTCGCAGCAGAAGACTTGCAACAAAAATTTACAACAGTTGAATCCTCCTTCAAAATCCAGTAGGATTTCGATTAAGCATCGGATCATGATTTTACAAACTAAGAAAGAATTTAAACAACTTAAATGTAACCTATTTTGTTTTAGCGATTGTCAAATCCTAGCTCCAAAAGTATGAAGCCTGCAAGGTATCCACACGAGCACAAGACATCAAGAATCCTTGCAAATATTCAACCCTTGAATGAGAAGCAAGCTTGAGAAGGAGTGGGAATTTCGGCTAGGAGAAAGAAGGAATAAGGGGATGTGCGGCCCTAGGGTTTCTTTCTCTTTTCTTAACCTCCACAATATGATGAGCAAGGTTACTTAGTGCTAGCTTGACCTAGTTGCTCCTTTTATAGAAAATATTTCTCTTATTTGTAATTTGACCCCTCGCTTATTAACTATTAATAATAAAGATCAAATCACTAATAAATTTGAATATTCCCCTCCCTTTAATTCAAAAGGCTCACTTATGCCTTTAATGTGTGTGACCCTTTGGGTTCACTCCAACCTAGTAGTTGACAGGGACATCTCGATGTCTCCTAAAATAGAAACTTTCTATTTATGGTTCAATTGAAATAATTCCAATTTTTCCCTCAATGATAACACTTACCATTAGGCCTTCACTAGTCATGAATGACATCTAGCAACATATCATGACGTACCCTAGGTGTGGGTGAATAGCAGAACTAAATGAACCCTTCTTGTTACTTAATCCTTCATCCCCTAATGTCACTGTTAAGATAATAGGTATGATTATCGGTCAAACCCTATCTTAACAACTTGATATATGTTCCACAAAATATAATCTCAATAAGGTAAGTCAAGTGAAACTCTTTTCACAGTTTACCTATCACTCTAGCCAGAGATTCAAATTGAGAGTTATCTTTGTGAACTAATCCTGACATTCTCTCTCATCAAAGTGAGAGTGATGATTCCTTATTGCACACTCATCTATTTTCATGCATAACTTATTAGAGCCAATGAGTACTGATTACATCCTTATGGTTAAGGCTGTAGGAGATACTATCAAACCTTTGCAACCTATGCATAAAATAGCTATGGTGTCTCAGGTCTAAGGACTACTAAATAAATGGACGTAACATAAGAATATTCCTTTGACATAACCTCCATAGGAATATTCTTGCAGATCATGTTCATTGTACATATTCTTTAATATGCACCCACGGATTAACTATAGTGTCACTACATTGATAGGAAAGACTACCTATCTTCTCATTTGAGTTAGTTTAAATTTGTGCTACTCTTAGTGGTTTATAAATGTCTACTTTAATAAACGTATGAGTAGGAACTCTTTAAAATAAATGTGTATGAGAAATATCAGTCTTCTTATCTCAACAACTTGAGATGTATATTTCTCTTATCATTTATTCAAGGACCTTATCATATATGTTTAAACACATAAGATAAGTTATACCTTCTGAATATAATATAAAATGAAATTGATATACCCTTTAGGATTCGTTTTAGGGCATATCTCTAATAGGAGAATAAACTCAATCAGCTGCCTGGCAGTGGTAGTTTTAGTAATGAAATATCTGATTTGGGTAGGCCTGTTCATCGCGATGACAGACCCCAACGGTGGGAGTATCACATTGTACGTGTTCTACGAAATTCCAAAGAGTATGGTGTACAAGTTTTCAGAATTTGATGGAGAAATGGAACTAGAAAGTTTTTTGGATTGGGTAGACAGCATTGAAAGCTACTTTGATTGGAAAGAAGTCCTTGAAGATAGAAAGGTTAAACTTGTAGGAGCAAAGCTAGGGGGTCCAGCTTCTACTTGGTTGAAGCATTACCAAAATGATTAAGAGATTAAGGGAAAAAGGAAAAATCTGGAGATGGGAAAAGATGAGGGACAAACTAAAGGCTCAATTTTTGCCTCAAGACTATGAGCAAACTTCGTATCAGAAGGTGCAAAACTTGCGACAACGTGAAAAGACTGTGAAAGACTACACTCAAGAGTTTCATCGATTGACATTAAAGAGTAGTCTTGCTGAAATGGAAGTACAAAGAGTTAGCCGATATGTAAATGGTCTCTGGTTGGCCATACAAGATCAAGTCAGCCTCCAGCGTCCTTATAAAGTGAGTGATGCTTATCAACTTGTCCTTAAAGTTAAAGCCTAACTCATCCGTAGTACCTCCAAAAAGCTTGGGAATGAACGCAGCAGTGGTGCATCATCCAGCAATGCTGGTAATGCATTTAGAGGTGGCCGGACAGCAGCTTCTACATGTCCTAACCAACCCATAAAGCCTAGTGGGGAGAGAGCTGGTCAAGTAAGAAACAATACGCAGGGACAAGAAGTGATTAAATGCTTTCGATGTTCAGAGATTGGGCACCAATCCAATGAGTGTCCTAAAAGGAGATTGGATGCTCAAGTTAATTTAGCGAAAGACCAAGGAGAGGGCTTGAGGAAAATTTGTAAGTATGGAGAGCGACGATCAACATGATAAAGTTTGTAATAAAGATGATGTTGAAGAGGAGGGGGTTGAAGGTGATGTGGTAGGTTGTAATAACCTAAGTTTTATTTTCTCTTTTATATGAATATTTTAATGATTTAAAAAAAATTAATATTTACGATTTTGCCATTGGGTATATAAAAGGGGTTAAAAACCTATTTCTCTTTTTTCTTCTTCATTTTTCGGACAGCAAAGGAGAGACTGAGAGAGAGGAGAGCGGGGAAAAGAGGAGAGAGAGGGAAGGTTCCGCCAAAGCATCGCCGGAGTTCACCGAAGTTTGTTCTGTGGTGTGAAGTTAAAAGGTTCTTTGAAGAACCACATCCTTTGGGGTGTATTGAACATTGCATTTGGGAGGCTCGTGGAGTCGTGTGAAGGGTTGACTAACACTGCGGAATTGAGGTAGGAATAATTACTCTTTTATTGTTGGTAATGATGTATCGATTTTGTCAAATTATTCAAGAACAATGTGAGCTTTATCCCTTTGAGTAACATAAATCACGAACACATGAGAACTTTACTGTTTTTTCTGAAGTATCAAATAGATACCTGGTGTATACTATTTCCCGAACTATTAATTATATAATACGTTTATGAAATGAAAGCCAAGGCATGACACTGAAATATTTAAGGACTTGTCCATTGCTTAATAAATATTTTAATACTAAACAAAGCATATTTACAAACATGTGAATGGACTCTTTACCTTATTTGCTTAATAGAAAGGTTACAAAGGCATATGATAACATTTTTATGTAAGTATAATTGAGATTCTTGGTTTTATACTTGTATGCCTGATTTTCTGAACTGATTTACAAATGAGAACGATTATGAAGTATTTTAACTAGCTATTCCCTTATATTTTGACTAAACTCAATATAGAAGATAAATTGACAATTTCAAGCAATAGCGTGAAAATGTATTTCATTTTAGACAGTGACTATGACGTATTTCAAGCAATGCCTTGTAAAACATTTTACATAAGAAACTATGACGTATGAGATGAATACTAGAACTTGTAATTAAGTAATACCCATTTTTGTACGAAACGATGGACTTGGAGAGTATGTTTTACGTTATGGATGAGTTAAGGCCCTGGATTTCTATATAGTTGATCACTATGTATAACTAATGTTCAGGTAAGCTACTCTTTAACTTATATATTATGGATTTTGGTTACATATTACAATATGTTAATGCATAATATAAATTATTACGTTTATGGCATGTTGATCGGATATGGATGAGATAGATGTTGAGAAAACTCCTCTATCTGTCATTTATGTTGTGGATATGATTGACGATAGATGTCGTGATAACTCCTCTATCAATTATCATTGTTATTATTGTGACGAATGTGAAAGATGTTTAGAAAACTCTTCTTTCATGAAGGTGGAATATATATAATGGTACCTGTATGACAATCACTCCCATGCCAACGTAATGAAAATATGTGTATATATATATATATGTGTGTGTGTGTATGAATTTACGTATATGGATCTGACTATATCATTTGAGTTTGGTTTTGTGAATCTATATTTTGATACGAAGGATAAAGGTACTGGATCTAGTCCACATATGGCTGTTTAGTTTATTCGACAATTGAGGTAAATGTCATGTTCATTTATATTATCAGAGGTTACGACTTTTCACTGGAAAACCCACATCTCTTTAAACTTTATCTCCAAATTATTTTATATATATTTTGAACCATAAAGGTAAATGCTTTATATAAATTTCTTACATATCACTGAGTTGTTGATCACTAAATAGAGATAGTATTATTCCTACTGAGCAATTCGAGGCTCACTTCTGCTTTGTGTGCAGCATATTACAGGTTGTTCAAAGGATTTGCATGCTTGGTCCAGTTCAGTCCTTTGCAAAAGATTGACGGTTTGCATTAAGGCTATCGTGGTAGAAGTGTCTTTATATTCATATACTAAAATATTATCTGTATTGGAATATCTTAATAAGTATTATATTTACTTACTCATTTGCCAGGGTTGTTGGCAATACTATTTGATTTATTGAACATATTATGTAGAACGATTGGGACATTATGTATGGGCATGACATTTCATTTTGATAAAAATATACATTGTTCTTGTGTCTCGTGAGGAAATATGGATGAGCAGGTCAGGTTGTACCTCCATCTTGATACGTGTCGCCCTATCCGGAAGGGTCGGTACAGATGTTAAGTTGGAGCGTTACAAAATGGTATCAGATCTCATTAGTGTGTACAAATGGGAATTCATACATTGCATATAGTTGTTAAGTGAGACCTTAGAGATAGTGCATGCATCATGATTGTGTGATTGATGGGTAGACATGTCAGGTTGGGTTTTGGGAGTCCATTGATTTTCATGATATTTAAGTTTGCTTTTAGCGTACCTTAAGGGCCGCGTTGACATTTGTCTTGTGGCTCCCTTAGAATGTCGGCTCCAGAAGAAGGCTTTGGCTTTGGCTTAGAGTCTGGTGAACCTTCTTAGCCTCCTCCACCACCTTCAGACGATGAAGTGAATCAAATGTTACAGGATACGACGGTACTACTCCAACAACAATCTGAAGCTATTCAACAAACTGCGACTCACGTTTCGACTATGACAACTGAAGGGATTAGAGCTACAGCTTATGGGAATTTTCAACAGCTTAAACTGCCAGTTTTTCGTGGGAGCTCAGACTATCGTAGTGAGAAGATGGTTGAGTGGTATTCATAGATTTTTGGAGAGGGCCGACATACCAGTGGAGCATAGAGTAGATTTTGCGTCTTCCTAGTTTTGAGACAAGGCTTATGATTGGTGGCAAAAACTTCACCGTACTTGGTTAATCGCTGGTACATCTTGGGAGAGATTTAGTGGACTATTTCAAGGCACATATTTGCTTAGGGGCATATTCTCATACCAGAACTCCAAAGGATGCACAAGGATTAAGAGGATTAGGGGCAACGAGCTTATAAATGGCGCGTAATCATGGAAGAGGTCGTGCAAGTAGCAGCATAGTGGTAGTTCAAGCTTATCCGGTGGAAGGCAAATGGATTCTCCGTATGTACGTGTCGCACAATCTGGAGGAAGAGGTGGTGTGAATGCTGATGGAGTGGTTGTACGTTTTGGTTGCGAACATCCGGGGCATATCCGTTCGACTTGCCTTTATCGTTGAAGTTCAGTTTTGTTAGCACCTGGTGTTGCGAGATATGAAGGTAGAGCTGTCGTTCTTAGTCACTCTTTTGCAAATCCAGTTTTTGTTTTCTCCATTAAGGATTTGTGTTTAAGAATAGAATTTGTTGAGCGTTTTGCTTTGTAATGTTGTGAATTGATATGATGTGACTTTGTGTAATGTTTTGAATTCTCGTGATGTTTGTTGACTTGTGGTATCCTTTTATTTACGTCAGTTCTGTTTCATAGAACTGGTAGATGTTTTGAGAATGGTTGTGAGTCTGGCTAGCGTGATATCTGGAGATGCGAATTTTGAAATTTAGATCTTTGTGGAATTTCTTCTATGTTGATAAGAGTTTGCTTTGAATTAGTGTGATAGTGATGCTCTGACCTAATAGGACCAACAGTGCCAATAGTTCCACTAGGCCCTAGGCCCTAGGCCCTAGTGATGGGCGAGGATGAGGTTGAGGGAGAGGCATTACTGGAGCTCATAATTCGTGGTGAACAAGGTTGTTCAGGTTTGGAAAAGTGGTTGATTTGTGTAGATGCAACGGAGTTGAGAAATAAGTTTATATGTCGGTTTAGATGGATTTTTCCTTTATCTCTTATCTTGGAAGGTCGAGTCTTGTTTTCTGATTGTTCGAGAGTTTCTTTTTCAAGGTTTGGTATATGCTAAGGTATGTATTTGGTTAAGTTTTGTTTTCTTTAAGTGATCGTAGTCTTGTTTGAAAGAACATGTTGAGAAGTTGCATTGAGAATGACCAGAATAGACCTGTTGGAGTGAAGACAAGTATTGGTAAGGCCGAGGACTTTCTTTTATGAGAATGAAGCTTATCGTTAGCGTTCGAACGGGAAGTGAATGATGATGTTTGAGATCAAGTGGAGGTAGAATTGGCAGAGAAGGAAGTAGGCGAAGCGGAAAACTTAAATTATGATTACGAAAAATGGATTATTCAGCAACAAGGGTGTGTTCTATTTTCGGCAATGCGTATTTCTACATCAGATACGAGACAAAGAAGGCGATTACTTCGAAGAGGCTTGTTTTCTACCTTTGTGACTGATGAGGAGATCAAAGAAAGCTAGTGCAAGATCAGAAGCGATTTGGGGAAAAGTTGGTTGCAGTAGGATCATTTTTAAGAGAGAATTGATCAAATTGGAAGCTGTGTATATGGAAGAGGCATACGAATCGAAGTTTCAGCATGATTGGGCGATTTGAAGTGCTTAGGGAACGAGGTGAGAGTTGCGGCTCATGGCTAGCGTTGATCTAATTCTTTTATAGAAGTTTGGCATCTTCAATTTTCAAGTCAAGGATTATGTTAGGAAAGATCACATAATGATGGAGTTTTACGCGTAAGGTTAAGACTTAGTAGTTTCCCAGTCTGTTAAGTACTCGAAGTTTATTACGTATGTGCAACTTGAATATGTTAGCGGCATCTGCTTGAAGAATTTGATATTGTACTAGAGGGCGAACAGTCAGAGTTGCAGTGCAAAGGCTTGAAACAACACCGGTGATACTTGATAAGCTCATGAGAAAAGTACGGAACGTGGTAAAGGATTTCTACTTATGATGATGAAGATGATTAGTCAGAAGCATCGTAGAAGTTAAAGTTAGACGTATGAAAAAGCACTCTCTGTTTTTCAAACTATGTTTTCTAAATTTTAATTTCGAGGATGGAATTTTTTTAAGGGGGTGAGATTGTAATAACCTAAGTTTTATTTTCCCTTTTATATGAATATTTTAATGATTTAAAAAAAATCTCAATATTTACGACTTTGCCATTGGGTATATAAAAGGGGTTAAAAACCCATTTCCCTTCTTTCTTCTTCATTTTTCGGACAGCAAATGAGAGACTGAGAGAGAAGAGAGCGGGGGAAAGAGGAGAGAGGGAAGGTGCCGCCAGAGCATCACCGAAGTTCACCGGAGTTTGTTCAGTGGTGTGAAGTTGAAAGGTTTTTTGGAGAACCACATCCTTTGGGATGTATTGAACATTGCATTTGGGAGGCTCGTGGAGTCGTGTGAAGGGTTGACTAACACTGCGGAATTGAGGTAGGAATAATTACCCTTTTATTGTTGGTAATGATGTATCGATTTTATCAGATAATTCAAGAACAAGGTGAGCTTTATCCCTTTGAGTAACATAAATCACGAACGCAGGAGAACTTTACTGTTTTTACTAAAGTATCAAATAGATACCTGGTGTATACTATTTCCTGAACTGTTAATTATATAATACGTTAATGAAATGAAAACCAAGGCATGACATTGAAATATTTAAGGACTTGTCCGTTGCTTAATAAATATTTTAATACTAAACAAAGCATATTTACAAACATGGGAATAAATTCTTTACCTTATTTGCTTAATAGAAATGTTACAAAGGCATATGATAACATTTTTATGTAAGTATAATTGAGATGCTTGGTTTTATACTTGTATGCCTGATTTTCTGAACTGATTTACAAATGAGAACGATTATGAAGTATTTTAACTAGCTATTCTCTTATATTTTGACTAAACTCAATACAGAAGATAAATTGACAATTTCAAGCAATGGCGTGAAAATGTATTTCGTTTTAGACAGTGACATGCCTTGTAAAACATTTTACATGAGAAACTATGATGTATGAGATGAATACTAGAACTTGAAATTAAGTAATACCCATTTTTGTACGAAACGATGGACTTGGAGAGTATGTTTTACGTGATGAATGGGTTGAGGCCCTGGATTTCTATATAGTTGATCACTATGTATACTAATGTTCAGGTAAGCTACTCTTTAACATATATATTATGGATTTTGGTTACATATTACGATATGTTAATGCATATTATAAATTATTTACGTTTATGGCATGTTGATCGGATAGAGATGAGATAGATGTTGAGAAAACTCCTCTATCTGTTATTTATGTTGTGGATATGGTTGATCATAGATGTCGAGAAAACTCCTCTATCAATTATTATTGTTATTATTGTGACGAATGCGAAAGATGTTAAGAAAACTCGTCTTTCATGAATGTGGAATATATATAATGGTAACTGTATTACGATCACTCCCATGCCAACGTAATGAAAATATGTGTGTATATATATATGTGTGTGTGTATATGAATTTACGTATATGGATCTGACTATATCATTTGAGTTTGGTTTTGCGAATCTATATTTTGATACAAAGGATAAGGGCACTGGATCTAGTCTACATATGGCTATTTAGTTTATTCGACAAGTGAGGTAAATGCCCTGTTCATTTACATTATCAGAGGTTACAACTTTTCACTGGAAAACCACATCTCTTTAAACTATATCTCCAAATTATTTTATAAATATTTTGAACCATAAAGATAAATGCTTTATATAAATTTCTTACATATCACTGAGTTGCTGATCACTAAATAGAGATAATATTACTCCTACTGAGCAATTCGAGGCTTACTCCTGCTTTGTGTGCAGCATGTTGCAGGTTGTTCCGATGATTTGCAAGCTTGTTCCGATGATTTGCAAGCTTGGTCCAGTTCAGTCCTTTGTAAAGGATTGACGGTTTGCATTAAGGCTATCCCGGTAGAAGTGTCTTTATATTCATATTATAAAATATTATATGTATTGGAATATCTTAATAAGTATTATATTTGACTTACTCATTTGCCAGGGTTGTTGGCAATACTATTTGATTTATTGAACATATTATGTAGAACGATTGGGACATTATGTATGGGCATGACATTTCAGTTTGATAAATATATACATTGTTCTTGTGTCTCGTGAGGAAATATGGATGAGCAGGTCAGGTTGTACCTCCATCTTGATACGTGTCGACCTATCCGGAAAGATCGGTACTGATGTTAAGTTGGGGCGTTACATAGGTGAAGTCCTTATCATCTGCCGATCCATGCTAGAACCCCTAACCAAAAATAGTGATGATTGGCTTTGCAAAAATATATTTTGAACACGCTGTACAACAGTGGTAAACTCTGTAATTTAATAATTGATAGTGGGAGTTGTGAAAATCTGGTATCCCAAGAGATGGTGATAAATTGAAGCTCCAAATTGTGAAGCATCCACAACCTTACTGCATTCTTTGGTTTAATAAAGGAAATGAGGTAATGGTATTTTCCAAGTGCCTTGTTAACTTCTTAATTAGTGCATCTTTTAAGGAGTCAGTATGGTGTGATATAGTATCGATGGATGCATGTCATATTCTTCTAGGTCGCCCCGTGGCAATTTGATCGAAGAACAGTCCATCATGGTGATAAGAACACCTACTCCTTTTATGTGGGTGAAAAGAAGCTAGTGCTCAATCCAATGAAGGATGACATTGTTGTAAAAAGGGAAAGTGGGGGTTTGTCTTCATTGCTGACTTTGCGTGACTTTGAAGAAGAGGTTAAGGAGGCTGGAGTAGTTTATATGCTTGTTGGAAGGGAAGAAATCAAACCCCAACTTATGCCAATTGCTGTGAAGGGGCTGCTAGATTAATTTGCTGATGTTATGCCTGACGATTTATCTGATGGGCTGCCCCTATTGAGAGAAATACAACACCATATTGTTTAATTCTGGGAGTTACATTACCTAATTTGTCTCACTACAGGTAGATCCCAAAGGAGCATGTGGAGCTTCAAAGGCAAGTTTCAGAGCTTCTCCAAAAGGGTTTTATTCAAGAAAGCCTAAGTCCATGTGCCATACCCGCTTTACTCACACCAAAGAAGGATGGAACATGGAGAATGTGTGTGGACAACAAGGCTATAAATAAAATCACCATCAAGTACAGATTTCCAATACCAATATTGGATGATATGCTTTACATGCTTTCAGGTCCGCGAATATTTTCTAAAATTGACTTGAAGAGTGGCTACCACCAAATCAGAATCTGCGAAGGGGATGAGCGGAAAACATCATTCAAGACCAAGGAGGGACTCTACGAATGGCTGGTTATGCCATTTGGACTTTCAAATGCCCCTAGCACTTTTATGAGATTCATGAACCAAGTTCTTAAACCATGTATTGGAAAGTTTGTGATCATTTACTTTGATGATATTTTAGTCTATAGTAAAGATGCCAAGGCTCATGCGGAACACTTGAGAGTTGTCCTACAACTTTTGAGGCAAAACCAACTTTATGCAAATGCAAAGAAGTGTATGTTTATGGTGGACAAATAAGAGTTCTTGGGGTATGTTGTCTCAGCTAAAGGTGTTGAGGTTGGTTCGGTCAGGATTATAGCCATTACAACCTAGCCTACGCCTAAGATGTTGACTGAAATTAGAAGCTTCCATGGGTTAGCTACTTTTTACCGAAGATTTGTTAAAAATTTCAGCACTATAATGGCTCCAATTATAGATTGTCTCAAGGGTGGACATTATAGTTGGGATTCTGGAGCTGAAAAGAGCTTCTAAGAGATTAAGAAGAGGATGACACAAGCACCGGTTCTTGCTTTACCAAACTTTGATAAATCTTTGAAGTTGATTGTGATGCATAAAAGGTGGGACTAAAGGTTTTTTGAGTCACAGTTCACTTATCACTATGGCCATAGATTTCAAACTGAGAATTATCTTTGTGAACGAACCTGACATTCTCTCTCTCATCATAGTGAGAGTGATGATTCCTTATTGACCACTCATCTATCTTCATGCATAACTTATTAGAGTCAATGAGTACTGATTACATCCTTAAGGTTAAGGCTGTACAAGATACTATCAAACCCTAACAACTCATGCATAAGACAGCTATGGTTTCTCATGTCTAAGGATTATGAACGTAACATAAGAATATTCTTTTGACTTAAACTTCATAAGAATATTCTTGCAAATCATGTTCAGTGTACATGTTCTCTAACATGCACCCATAGATTAACTATAGTGTCACTACACCGATAGAAAAGACTACCTACCCTCCATTTGGAGCTAGTTTAAATCTGTGCTACTCTTAATGGTTTGTAAACGTCCACTTTAATAAACCTATGAGCATGAACTTCTTTAAAATAAATATATATGAGAAATATGAGTCTCCATATCTCAACAACTTGAGATACATATTTCTTTTATCATTTATTCATGGACCTTATATATATATATATATATACGACAAGTTGTACCTTCAAATTAATATAATATGAAATTGATATGCCATTTAGGATTGGTTTTAGGGCATACCTCTAACAATCTCCCACTTGAACTAAAGCCAATCAGCATAGTATCTTATACTAGTCTTCGTAACACAAGACTTCTAATACTCATCTAAGGTGTTATGGCAATGGAGACTCTATGCAAACAAACTTTGCAACTTTATTATTTTCAATAATAGTAATTAAACTAATATCCGCTGCCAACTCTGATGTCATAGTAAATGAGACCTGTGTTCTCGAAAGAAAACGACGTACTCTAGACATCCTTTTAGGCAATTTGTAAATAGCATCCTTTATATAATTTCTTTATATATACAAGTATTGCATTCTTAAACTCCTTTAAGAATATATATGTATCTATTCAGAATCAATATTTTAAATAAACAATCAATATCTACTAATAATCACTTGTAGCATTAATGATATTGATTTAAGTACGTAATTTTTAATCATATGAGTTCCATATTTCTGAAATATTATGCTCATATGAAATCCCTCACAAAATCGAATTTTTGAGATATTTGAATTGCAATAACGATTATAGAATTCATAATACTAAGCTAGTATTTAAAGTATGTACTTTATAAAGAAAGTCAAGAACAATATTGATGACATGCATGCTCCTACTTTCTCTTTTGAAACAAGGTATTTAATGTATTAAACTTTTTAATAACATAAAATTCCTTTTGATGTTTCATAAAGATATAGTTCTCAACTATTGTGGAAGCATTGTTTTCCAATAACTCTTTATTTGAGAAAACAAACTTTTGAAGTTTATTTGAAATATGTTATTTTTCCAAATAATTTCCAAACTTTATCATTTAACATATTTAAGGTCTATAAGTGATATAAGACTCAACCAAATATTCTTAATATTTTTCCTTTAGTTTTACTTCATATGAATCATTTGAACTCTTTAAATATTCATAGTTTTTGAATTATTTGAACATTTTCAAATATTCAAATGGCTATGAAGTATACAAACTAAAATTTAGGGTTTATACATCTTATGTATAATCCTTTTAATCTCCTTATATAATAAGGTGATCGGTTCATATTAATTAATGAATCAAAATTCAATTATTAATGTGATCCTTGAAGTTGAATCCTTATATTTCATGCATTTATTTAAAGCATTCATAAATAGTATAGAACTTTAAATCAATTGCTAGAATTTATCTAAAATATCTAATATTATAGATAAACTGTTTAAATAAACAGAGTATTTAAAAACAAATAAAACCTTAATTAAGAAGTCTTAAAACAACTGGCAATTAAATAAAGTTTCTATAAACTCTAAATAAACTAATCAAGTATCAAGCTTCTATGTCAAATGCATCAACTATTGATTCATTTCCAAATAAAGAAAGCTTCACATCTACTTGATCTTCTGCTTCCCTTTGTCTTCTACATACTATCGCATTGTATAAGAAAATACAATTAGGTATCAAATACCATAAGCAGAATAATACTAATTCTTAATTAGTGAATGAATAAAGCATATGACGTACTATCAGAAGAACTATTCTTTAAAATAGGTATTCCTTGCAATTTCTGTTCCAATGACCTGACTTACCGAATTTGAAACACTTTCCTTTTAGACTTCTCTTTCTTAAGGCCTCATTTTGGCTTATTATGAGACTTATTATTCTTTCTCTTTCCCTTAGGTTCGGTCTTAGAAGTGGAAGCTCCATTGATAGCTAAAACATTCCCTTTGGGTTCCTTTTTCAAGGTCTCCTAATACTCACTAGCATATTCATCAAATCAGTGAAGGAAATATTATGATAAATTGTTTGTTATTTGCAAAAAAAGAATGAAGCAAGATGTTAATGCCCTTTTCAGCAGTGATCTTAACACTTAGACCATACAATGAGTGAATGTTCTGGATCATCTTGAGGAAGTGCTCATTAACAGATGTCCCATTCATCATCTTATAGGAGAAGAGTCCACTAACAAAATTGTTCCTTACAATTCTGTTCTGTGGACCATAAAGTTCTCTCAGATGTACCTTACATCATTATCAAGCCACTTACTATAAGTGTCTTTCTTCTCCTAATAGGCCCCCTTATGACAAAGTATTGGGGCATGGGGCATTGACCACGTAGTCTATTTTATTAGCGGCTAAGACTATTTCAAAAACCAGTCTTGGAAGTTTTGGACCAGTTAAACGATTGTCATTTAATTATTCTAGAGAAAATGTTTAGAGGAGCTATCTACAACTGAAAATAATAAATATAATTTCATATTACTAAACCATAAAAACTCTTTGGTCTTTAAGTTTTATGGTATCTCCCACTATTTTATTCAAATCTCATACACCCTTTAATGAGATTCGAGAGTTTCAACATTGAGTTTCCATAATGGAGATTGGGGTCGGACTAAGAATTAGTAATCCTCACATAATAGGTTCTTGGATACTAATTTTTAATGAGTGGATAACTCTTTATTCTAATGCTTCTAAAAGCAAGTTCCAATCATCCTTTAGCCTCTAAACTGTAGTATCCTTACATAATAGGTTCTTGGATAGTACATTTTAGTTAAGTCACATCCACCATTCACATAAGTATAGTCAATTGAATGTTGGATCCCTCACATAATAGGTTCTTGGGATACACCATTTTCGCATCTTATGATATCCAATATTAAATAAAATAAGATGAATTCTTACGATGGATATGTTCCCGCATATTTGCAGCTGAACATAATCATCGAAGGAATTTTCTTATCTTATAATGGTGGGAGGTTAGGATAAGGCTCATACCTCTTCCTTACAACTTAATTTTGAAAATAAAGGGGTTTTGCAAATGGTCTCATTTCACAAACATACATCACATGCATAACATATGTGTATATATATATATATATCGCATACATATAATGATTTATACCAAACATTATTATTAGTTCTCAATTATCCCCCCACTTTCACTACAATAAATTGGCTCTTTTCCTACAAATTTTTTTGTCGTAAAAAGTTTCAAATTCATTGCAAATGATCGTTTGCGACAAAAATGAGTTCGTCATCAAGTTGTCACTAGAAGCTCGTCACAGAAACTATATAGCGACAAAAGTTAGGTACTGTCACAAAAATAACCAATTAGTGACAAAATGTTGTCGTCTCAAAAAGCATACTATTAGCAACAAAATTATTGGCGACACATAGGTAAATTTTTAGCGACACTTTTTTAATCGTCTTGAAAACTATATTGTTAGTGACAAATTAATAATTATCACCAAAAACAAACTTTTTGCCACAAATTTATTAGCGACAAAGAAAGTAATATATTAGCAACGACATTATATGTTACAAATTGTAACCTATTCGCGACAAACTTATAATTGTTGCCTAAATTGTAACCCATTACTTTATTTATATTTTGGCCAAAATCGATAATCTAATAGTATAGTTCATTTTAATCCTTTATGAATAACTTAATAACCCGGTAATGTGCGCAATTCATTTGAAAACATAATTGTATCTGTATTTAGCCAATTTACAAATTATACAATTCATTAAACCTAATTGCAAAAATGTACAACCATTCAAAATCAATAACTCAAATTTCCAAATATATAGTTTTTTAATGTAAATACTTAAAACATGCATTTCAAACCTGTTCAATACATATTTTGTCCTTTGAAATATTCCAAAAGTGAGGAGAAAAACACTTAGTTCATTTAAAGAAAACAAATAAAACCAAGCAAATATAGCATTCTCAACATCCATTATTATAAAACCAAAGTCAAATCAAAAGTAGAGCATCCCCAACATCCATTATTATAAAACCAAACTCAAAGCAAAGGTAGAGCATCCCCAACATCCATTAGAAAGCAAGTCATCATAATCAAATCTGCAACAACAACAAAATAAAGTTAATTATATATAATTAATTTTAACAAAACATATAATTGACTTGGTATGATTATGGACTTTTAAGGGTAGAATCATATGAGTCATACTTTTTAATCATACGAGTCCCATATTTCTAAAATATTATGCTCATATGAAATCTCTCACAAATTCGAATTTTTGAGATATTTGAATTCCAATAACGATTATAGAATTCATAATACTACGCTAGTATTTAAACATACTTTATAAAGAAAGTCAAGAACAATATCGATGACATGCATGCTCCCACTTTCCCTTTTGAAACAAGATATTTCAAGTGGTGATTGTGGTGATTTCTCTATGAGTGAGAGAGAGAGAGAGAGAGAGAGAGAGAGAGAGAGCTTCTATGAGGAGATACAACAAGGGAAATTGTCGAGAAAGAGAAAGAGAAAGAGAAAGAGAAAGAGAAAGAGAGTGGACAAGATTGATGCGAGTTTTAGCAAGAATCCAAATATTTTTCATGAGTTAACGATGGATGCATCATTAACTCTGTTAATGTTTTTCTTTAAGGCCATAAAACGACGCCCACTCATGCGTTTCCATCCTCAGCTTTTAGATGGCCATTGAGGCCTCCATGTGGTCCATCTAGTGCGAGATCAACATGTGTTGATCAAAGTTGGATTAACAGCAAATCCGGACGCCCAAATTCCACATTCAAATCCCTCTTAAAATTTCTAAATTCCCTTTTAGTTTGCCAAACATGGAATTTGACCCTATAGAATTTTAAATTTCATTTTAACCTCAACTTCCTTTTTGAAATTCTGCGTCCAAAGAGTGTCTTTAAGGCATTTCTAGCCATCCAAACATTGATACCATAAAAAGTAGGAAACCTTTAAATAATATTTGTAGCACAAAGATGACATTAATAGGAATGCTTGATCAAATACAAAAGCCAAACTTCTTCAAAATTCTGGTTTGAGATAAACTTACTGTTGTAGCCATGGAAATCTTTTATTATATCCATATAGACATCCAAGAAATGAAGTAATCTCACAAGTAGGCTCCTAATTACAAACTATATATATATATATATATATTGATAAAACCACCATTATCCAGTTAAGCAATAATGCCACAAACTGCTCACCAACAGACTTGTCATCTACACAAACTGCTCACCACAGATCACCTCCTGGTGATCTGTTGGCTCTCTCCTGGTGATCTGTTGGCTCTCTCCTACACCTTTATCTACACAACAGACTTGTATTTAATTAACAGAAGAACCTATATATTGATGTTATGTACATATACTTTTCTGAATTTTCTCCATTAATCTTTAGTCACTTTCTGTGAAGTCCAAGTGATCAAGCTCTTGATATTGGAAGATGGAATTCCATGGATCAACAAGGAAATTGTTACCTTCGCTATGATCTGCAGACTTGTTGGTTTCACAGAAATTTATTTCAGTGCTGTCATCGTTGCTCACAGATAATATCACTTCCTCATTTTTTTCATAATTATCTCTGTTGGTTGTTAGCTTCTTGCTGGGTGGAAGAAGTCCCTCGAAAAGAAATTCTTCAACGGCTTTTCTCTTGTCGAAAGAAGATATTGAAGATTGCACAGTTTTTGTATCTGGGTAGCTTTCACAGAGTGAAGTACACGTTTTACCATTATTGCTACCTTGAAAGCTTACGGTTGAAGCTGTTTCAATGGAATGAAGATCTTGAGAGGCAAAAATGTAAGGCAATAGTGGGCAATCGTTGTACAGATAATTCCTGACCATTTCAACATTATGATTTGTAGTTTTGGTGGGGCATGATTCATTTGCTTCTGGAAAGTAGCAAGCAGCTGGTTCACAGCTAGGACCATTTCGATGATCTTCCCAAGTGTTTCTGATGGGGTTGCTGCTTTTCTGCCTAACTCGGCATAGCACCCAATCATCCAACTGAAAAAATAATAGGAATTAAGCACTTCTGTCAATGTAACAACCCAGTGACATATCATGAAATTGATGCTAAATATTAGAGAGTATAATAATGACCAACAAAATAATAATAATAATAATGATATTCTACCCAATTAACTATTCTTATGTAAGCTTCATAATCCACTAATGATATAGCTTTGCATGGAGTTGTTTCTTGTTATTTTTGCCTTGGAAAGGTACAAGCCTAAGGCTCCATAACTGGTAGTAGGTATAAGCCAAAATTAGGTACAAAATGATAAGCTACTCCCAACCATTATCTTCACTTATAATTTGTTGGGTATGGTATAGAAAGCAATCTTATATCATCTCAAAGATATTTGATTATCTCTTGCAACATCTAAAATCATAAGAGGGCCAAAAGTCACCACTCGCCTTCTTATTTACTCTAATTATGGTTGAAATACGAGCTACCTAAACTATGGATTCATGTTAGGCTCGAGATTGACTCGATGAAGGGTCCCTTCGATCTCACTCGTAAAATAGAAGAGTTAATTCAAACATTATTTTTGAGCTCATTAATTTTCTGAGTGAAGCTCGAGTATATTAATATTACTTGAAATGATAAGCTCATTAATATTTCAAATAATCAAACTGCTCTAGTTTGATTTAATAAAAAAAAAAAAAAAAACTCATTCATAAAATAAATGAGTCAAGTTCAAACCTTATTCTTGAGCGTATTAATTTATCAAGCCAAACCTGATCGAGTAGCTTACTACGTACTCTGTTTGGTTTAGCTCATTTATGACCCTTATAACTAATGATACTTACCTGGTTGAGATAAAACACCAAACTCCATAACCATAAGTTTAAGGCTTAAGCTACTTACTTTCCACAAGCCATGAGATCAGATAATTAACCTGCTTACAGCTTGGCCAAGATAGGACTAATTGAAAAAAAAAAAAAAAAAAAAAAGGTAAAAGGTAAAAGAAAGGTTATATAAGCTACCAATTTTCACCATCGATCACAGACAAAATCAGTTGTTTTATGAAATGAAATCCCATTTAATTATTTATCCTTCCCATTGTCAACAAGGAAAAAAAATTTGAGCCTACTTACTCTCATGGATCCTTTTTGCTTGTAATTCCAAATCATGGTATCAATCAATCTATACTCATGCATGATCCAATCTGTCTTAACTCCTTTTGAAGGACGTCCTTTATAGAACACAAGAGCTTTCTTCACTCCAATGCGTTTCGATCCACACGAACTGAGAATAGGTTTATCTGTCCCTGTAGCCTTCCAGTAACCTGAAGTTGCAGCTCTGTTTGGCCTCGCTCCATTGGGATACTTCCTATCCCTTGGAGTAAAGAAATACCATTCATCCTCACCAAACAAAGCCTTTTCTGTTTAAAATAAAACGAAAGGAAGTAATTTCCAAGCAAGTGAACTTTTAAAAAAGTAAAGAAGAATAAGGATAAAGAAATAATAATACAAACTTGGCAGCTCCCATGGATCACACTTATAGAGATCAACTTCTGCAATAATAGATGCTGGGACAGTACTTGAAGTTGCTTTGTTTCTCAAATAGTGGATGATGAGCTCCTCATCGGATGGGTGGAATCGAAAACCAGGAGGAAGTTGAATGTTGTTTGAGTTGGGTTTGTTGTCCATGGAAGCTGGATGCATGCTTAATTTGTTAAGTCTCTCCTTGGTGATCGATATTGGAAGAACCTAAGGAATCAGCGATATTATCGATTCAAATAGTTGTAAGTTTAAGAGCACTGTGCACAGCTAATATATGGTGTAATCTCTCGCGGACATAGCCATTGATTAGGATATAATAAAATAAGATTTAATCAGATCATGGCACGTTTAGGTGTAAAGATATATAGAATGGAAAGCAACCCTTTGTCTCAAGTCATAACCTGCTGAAGTAGGCATTCATTCCTTCCAGACACATTTAACTTCCACATTAAAAGAATTTAGAAGTGTGAAATAATGTGCTGGTGCACTTAATTACCTAAAATTTTCTATAATTATGACTAACCCATTTGATGTAGGACAAGGAATGAGACAAATTACAATGGTTGAAACATTTTATTATTATTTTTGTAATTATTGTTTTTAAAAGTATAAGGCTTTATTATATTGTTTCTAGTAGTTTTTAAGATTTCAATTGTCAAATTTGAGTCTGATTATAAGTTTATAACAATTTTTATCAAGGTTTAATCTGTGGAGCTTTTATTTAAACAGGCTAGGCCATAAAATGCAATATAAGAATTATTATTCCAAATTTTGTTAATAAATTCAGTGAATTTTTTCTTTTATGATAGCTTCTTGTAGATTGAAGGGCACATAGTGGATTTTAATTGTCGAATATTGCATGATATACAAGTGACACTTGCTATGTTGATGATGATGGATGGTGGACACATTCCGGCCTACTCTCTCTCTTGGGTCTTCAGCATAATTGAATAATTCCACTCACAAGAAATTTAGGGTAAATTTGGAAGTAAAAAGTTCGTTCAAAAGTAATAAATTAGGAAAAATTAGGTAAAGAGATGGTGTTAAGCACCTAAATAAACATCCAAATTGCTCATGAATCTCAGTGATCAAGAATTGGCAATTGACGTGGGAAGGAACAAAGCTATTATTCCAACGGATCTAAATTGTATTCTTTTAGGCAATATATGACTCTGAAAGGCATGCTTGGTTTCTTATATAAACTTAAACTAGCATGAAAATCATTAAAGCGTATCGATTTGAAGCAATGAAATCTAAGTGACAAGTAATGTTAGAGAAAGATGAAGAAGTTTATCAAAGTAACGAAGGTCAAACACAACAGTGCTTGTAGTGATGACAGTTTACAAATTACGGAAGTGACTCAAAAATAAAAAGAAGAAATTTAAGATCTTTCATCATATAGTTGGATACAATCAATTAATTTCAATGGGGTTAAAAATTTTAATTGGGTTTTTGATCTGAAAAGGAGCAAAGTACTGAATTTTGCATTGCGAAAGTATTGATTGAGGAGAGGTTGACTAGGAAATAAAGGGGTCGATTTCTAGATCTTAAATTAATTGAGGAGAGTTCTTTAAATGGAGAGGATTGATATATATAGGACATGGAACATGGACAAATCATAATTGTTGTCATTTTTTGTAGTTTAGAGCTTTAATTTATTGGTTTTAGTAGTTCTAATAATCAACTTTGAATCTTTACACATAAGAAATCATATTAGTTATTAGAATTTATGGAGCTTATAAATGAGCTCTAAAGTATTTGTTGCCAAGAAATAAACTTTAGAGAAATAAAAAATAAAAATCAAATGTGCTCACAAAATGTAATGCTAACAAGTGAGTAGCAGTGTAAAGATATCAATAACTCAATAAGTAAATAATAAAAGGAGAATAGGGCAAACACAATGAATTTTTATATGGTTTAGCTATCGATCCCCTAGAGCTAGCGCCCCTTGAGAATTTTCTCAATGTACTCTATATCAACCTTTCCTTTAAGGTGGAGAAACCTTTACAGTAGTCATGTCAGAGTTTAAAAACTATTTTCGAGTTATAGAAATCCTTTTCCTACCTCACAAGGGTCACAAATCCAATCCTCTTACAAACAAGAATGAATGTTGAAGTGTCTGAATACTCAGAGTCGTTGGGTGAACATTCAAAGATCGAAGAGTCGTTGGTTGCTCAATATATAAATGCCCATTTAATTATAAAGAGAAAGAGCCGTTAGGCTTAATTTTCAAGCAATCAATTGATTAGTCCTACCAATTGGTTGACTGATTGGCAAATTGACTGAAGGCAAAATGCTACTGCTAGCAATCAGTCGACTGGTTCTCTTGACTGGCTGATTGCAAAAAGTACTCTTAATTTCCAATATATCGACTACCTTGTTGAGCTAATCAGTCAACTAGTTGGCCCTGTATCTGCATAGCCAATTCAGCGAAAAGTGCTAAGGCATAAACCATGAGATGCAAGCACTCAAGGCTAATCAAACCAAGTTTTAGGAGCCAAAAGAAGGTGAAGCAACAACACATAAAGTTCCTAAGGTCAAGCACTAGGTCATAACTCATAAGCCATCATGATCTATCATTTTGAGCTTTTAGCTTTACATCATTTCCTAATTAAGTACTTAAATAACAAACATACAAAATACACTTCATAAATTAACTCTATTAGTCGATCTATGAGTATTTTCATTTTGATATCTTGAACTCTCTTGAGCTTGCTTGATCATTCACAACATGCATTTATGATGGATGGTCTTGATTCATTCAGTGAATAATCCTTTGTTGGGTAGAATTCCTCTTTAAATGCATTAAGACCTTTTCAAAGCATTAGCAAGATATCTTAATGTCTTGTTATCATAAAATTACTAGGTAGTATGCACAATCCCGAGATTGCAACCTTGGGGCTGATACTGTAAAATTGGTATTATTATTCAGAATTTTATTAACAAAAATAAAAATAATTTATATTTTGTTCTCCACTTAATTTGGATTTATGGGCAGCCATTGGATTCTAGGGTTTTATATTGGAATATTTCAGGATTGGGCTTCAATCTTAATTTGTTATTCCTCTGAGATCCATCATGGCTATTCAACTAGAGTCTCTTAATTGATTCAGTACGTGACTTGGATATTCTTAGGGTAATACGTGAATTGAAGATGGTATCATTTTATTCAATGATTCTGATGAATTGAATAGATACATTAATTCATTCACTTAAAGAAGGAAAATGTGAAAAGGTAGTCCAGTACAATATGTGTCCTAAAATTTGATGAAGATAGTGAAATGATCGAGCAATGGCTTTGCAACATGGTTCAAATGCTTGAGAGCTAGCAGCCATGGTTTTTATTTCAAAGCCCTGACATGGGACACTGGAGCTAGTTATTTGAACTTTCGATGAAGTTGAAATAATGGAAGAATGCATTGGAATCAAGGAACCAAAATAGAATTGGAAAGGCGCGCTGTTGTAAGAGTTGTTTGGGTGCTTCTATGACCCATTAATTAAAGTGACCAGATGGACATTTTTGTAGTTTTTGTTTTATCTGACATATGATAGGATTTAAACCCTCGTTGCTCACTCAGCTCCATGAGAAACAAAGACATTTGGGAATACCTAGAACTATACCCAAGTGGAAATAATTAAGAAGTCAGGGATGGAATGGTTTAGTAATGTGTGAAGAAGATCCATAACTGTTAAGTTTTCAACCTAAAAGTCCTAAGCTATATCATGTTATGTTTTCAATCAAAAAATCTAAACTTGGAGGTAGAGGGGTCCATACAGACAATAGGGATGGCAATTTGCCCCATCCCTGTGGG
Organism: Hamamelis virginiana; assembly: GCA_017140935.1. Taxonomy (NCBI): domain Eukaryota; kingdom Viridiplantae; phylum Streptophyta; class Magnoliopsida; order Saxifragales; family Hamamelidaceae; genus Hamamelis; species Hamamelis virginiana. Next base: position 679,090 of record JAESVK010000714.1, on the reverse strand, counting down.
GACCCGCCCCTCTCCTATAAGAGCGGGTTATTTTTGAATTTTTCGGGATACGGGATGGGGATGAGGTTAAAAATATTTACCCACTAGAGTAGGGGACGGAGACGGGTTTACAATGCCTCGTCCTGCCCCGCCTATTTATCTCCGCTCCGCTGAGATTCCCCATCCCCGTTTATATAAATTTAATATTTAAAATATATAATTTTATATGGTACATAAATTATATTTTATATATTCTATTATATATAATATAAAATAGAATTTAAATTACTAATGACCTCCTAACTTTTATGTCCCTCCCATCAATTTTAACATTTTTAACCATTTTTTAACTTGATTTTCTCCCATCTCGGTGATCTCACTAACAATCTAACATTTTCTAACCATTCTTATATATTTCCTATATAATAATTCAAGTCTCCCTTATTGTGTTGATTTTGTTAACTCTCTTTTTCTTTTCAATTATTCAAGCTTTATCTCTATTCGCGATGACCGGAACGATATTATTATAAGTTGCACTTTACATAACTATGTTATTTATGTGTAAGGTGATCTATATAGTCTATATTCTATAGGGAAAAATACAAAATAGATTTTGAAAAACTGAGCGTTGGATTAGATGCACTTATTATAAATTACATACTCGCCAAAAATCAAACTGCTCCAATGGTTATTTTTTAAAAAACTATTTGGAAAAAAATTGTGACATTTTGAAGAATTAAATTATTATAATTTTTCATGAACATTTGTCATAAACTGATTGTTAGATCACTATGATTTTTTGCGAACATGAAATTCATAACAATTGTATTTAATCCAACAGTCAATGTATCAAAATCTTTTCTACTATTGATCCTACGTACACCACCTTATCCATAGTCTGACATATGGTTTGTAAAATCAATATGAAATTAATATTTTGATAAACTAACGATTGTATTAAATTATATGTGTGTACACATGACACATCATATATACAAAAATCACATTCATCAAACTATTAATTTAAAATATATATATATATATATATACAGTCATGTTACAGTCAGGCCGGCCTGACTGTAGCATTTGTACGGTCACCCCATTTTGGGGGTAATGCAGGTCACAGTTTCGACCGTTGGATATCCTATTCAGGCAGTGCTTGTCATGCCTGCAAAAAATCATAGTGATCCGACGGTTGGTTTCTGAGAAAACTGACTTTGAAAAAAACTAGAATTCAAAGAATAAAAAATGACAGTTTTTTTCCAGTTTTTTTCAAAGTCAGTTTTCTCATAAACCAACCGTCGGATCACTGTGATTTTTTGCAGGCATGACAAGTACTGCCTGAATAGGATATCCAACGGTCAAAACTGTGACCTGTGACCTGTATCACCCCCAAAATGGGGTGACCGCACAAATGTTACAGTCAGGCCGGCCTAACTGTAACATTTCTGTGTATATATATATATATTTACAAAAAACTATTGAAAATTGTTACAATTTTTATAATCCTTGTTTAGAAAAATTAGTCATTGGATCAATGTGATTTGGGCATGTATAATGTATATAAGCGAAATATGTTATCCAACAGTTAATTTTCAAAATATATAATCTAACACTTGCCTTTTCAAGTGGAGTCATTTGAGGGGGTCATTGAAAGATTATTTATTTTAAAAGTATATTACAATCAAGAATCATTGATAAATTATTTATTTAAAAAGTATATTACAATCAACATGCAATTTAGTGGTTTAGACTCTTAAAATATAAGTTTTTTTGTGGAGGTAATGGGTTTGAACATTCTCAAAAGCACATTTAATGCATTATATTTTAAATTTGTTATTGAAATTAATGGCAGGGCGGGGTTGGGGATTTCCTGCCTCTATGGGGATGGGGATGGGGACGGGGACGGGGACGGAGACGGGGATAGAATTATATTCCTCGCCAGGATACAGGGTGGGAATGGGGACGAGGACTGGAAAACCCGCCCTGCCCCTCCCCGCCCCATTGCCATCCGTGTCAAATATATGAAATTATAATAAGCCTTCTATTTAGGTGATGTGCAATAAATTAAGTAGATTCAAAATCTTCTATGTACAATAACATAACCTGTTTGAATATACGAGTTGCCACGAGTTTAAGATGATCGATGGATGGGAAAGATGAAGATTGAAGAGGATGTAATAAACTTAGTGAGAAAGATTGTTATTCCATGCTTTAACTTAAAGTTTGTGTTTTGATAAATGGGAATGGAATGATTGGATATGCGTTGTAGGATATAACGATTGATTAATTGAACTCTTTACCAACATGTAAACCATAAATGGAATAGTCCAAATCAAATGTCAATTTAAGAAATTAAGATTTTGGCAAGATTTAAGGTAGAAAATTAAAAAAATATATATAATAATACTAATAAAAAAAAGAACAGAATGTCAGCCGGCCACCAAAATTGAATGATTGTCATAATCAATTATTGTCCAAATTATAAGCACTACTTGCACTACAATACAATTGCTTGGAGTTTATCATTGGTCTCTTTAAAAATGTTTATTATTGTCCAAATTATAAGCACTGCTTGCACTACAATACAAGAGCTACTCAGGTTTGGTTCCTCTCCAACGAGCCATATCCGGTATTAATTACTAAATTTGCATTCTCTTTCTTTAAAACATACATTGTGTTAGGGTCCATTTGCATTAACTTATCTTAAAATCATTTTTGGAGCATAAAATTTTACTTCGGGTATGTTTGCGTTAGTCTATGCACGCTAAAATCACTTTTAGAGAATTATTTCTTCACATATCTCTTAAAAATTATGTTCAAACCATGTCTTTCACGTACATATCAAATTTTCATATTAAAAGTAATTGTGATAAAAGTTGAAGCCTCCTAACTTTTGCCGCAATTACTATTAATATGAAAATTTTGCCATGTATCATATCATCTATCAAATTGTTAAAAAGTGATCATTATCATCCCTCCGATCCTTTTAGATTAAGTGAAATTTTATGCTCAAAAAGTGATTCTCGAAAAAACTAATGCAAACAAGCCTTTGATCTACGATATGAAGTGGAGTGATAATCACTTTTAGATAACTTGAGTGATAGGATGTTTGACATAATTTTCATACTAAAAATCAGTATGGCAAAAGTTACGGAGTCCCAACTTTTGGCATAATCATTTCTAGTATGTAAAATTTTGATATGTACGTGAAGATATATATGGTTTGAAGATAACTTTAAAGATAAATATAAAAATAGAGGCACTGAATCTACTAAACATGCAACACTCGTAATGTAGTGATTGTATGGATCTTTCTTCAATGCTAAGATTACAGAGTGAATAGGAACAGATGCTGTTCTTGGCACTATTCCTCCCATGCCTTAGCTTTATCCGCACAAAACTCCTAGGAAATTAACATCGTCAGGTGCAGGACATAGTAAGGCCAAGTTGACATACCCAGGATTCGAGTGCCTGTCTTTTTCTTCTTACAATTTCTTTGCTAACAATTTTGTTTCTCCACTGTGTGTATATATATATATATATATTTATATTCTCTTTCAACGCTAGCTATCACGTACTCATCCTTTATCACCTACACCTTTTGTTTAAACACGTCTCTTTTTCTTTTGGGTATTATTGGAGACAAACCCATCTAACAAATACCATGAAAATTAAATTATAATATATATATATATATATATACACCATGCATTGAAATGATTTTCAATAATAATATTAATTATCCTTAATTGGTGGGTGAAAGAATTGAAATGAGGTAATGAACCTCTTTGGAAAATACAAACCACTGATACTAAAGTTTGATTTTGTATGGATTGGACCATATCTATATATGTATGTCTAATTATATATTTGTAAAGACAAAACAATCTATTGGATATGGGCCTTGATAGTACCGATGTTTTTGTGTCTATCTTCTGTAGACAAGGACTTCAAATACTGAAATTTAATTTGTACGAGTGTCTGGAAATGATTAATTTGGTGATGTTAACAAGTTAATTTGAATCCTATCAACTGCCAAATATTTACAAGCTAGAAGAAAATTTATTGGTACGTGTCACTTCTCGCACACTCGCGCACATATATAGCTAGGCAACTAGTAGCCACACATACATGTTTAGGATTTACTTTTTCTATGCTTGGATTTGGTCAGATGCTAAGGTGGATCGTGACACATCATTCAAGTATATCATTCATATTTTACTTTAGATGATGTGTCACATTTTTACATACCCAAGCACAAAAAAATCTCAATAAAGGATCCAGATTCGTAATTGTTCACATCTAAAACCTAAGGCACGTGGTTGGCGGAATGTGCGGGCGTGCCAGGACTCCCTAGAGTCCAAATGAGGTTGCTTAGAACACGACCCTCAGCACTTCTTGGCCGAGATCAAGGTTTGAAGACCTTGATGCCAAGTCAGTCACTAAATAATCAAAATCAGGCAATGACTTAAGGTGAGGGTAAGCCTTAAATGAGTTCTTAACTGGAATGCCTTTAGACCTTTCTAATTAACCGGAAATAACAATAACTGAATTAAATACTTTGATAATTGAAATTAACTTGAACTAATCAAGAAATCAACATTAAAAACAGAAAATAAACTTACAGTGTTCGAATTGATGATCACCATGGATGAACTTCAAATGGAAACTGCTTGGACTCGAATTGAAATACAGGCCTTGAAAATTTTCACAATTTTCATTTTCTATGAAAATTTTTAAAAAATAGTTTTCATTTTCAATTTTCAAAATTTAGAGAATGCGTTTACTTTGCAAAAATGAAAATTGTTTTCAAAATCTAAAAATGATGTAAATGTGTTTACTAAAACTATATATTATCTCTATATGTTTTATTATTTTCATTTTTTGGTTTTACAGTTGGTCTACATATTTTTTTCCATGTTTATAAGCATTGCCACGATATAATCCTTGTTTTCAGTTTTTGTGAAAATAAAAAAACGCCTTTTTGATGTTTTCACATTTTCTTAAAAACTGAATTCATTTTCTTGAAAATAGTTTTCATTTTTTACAAGTAAACGCGTTTTTTAGGCCGTTTTCTGTTTTTATTGAAAATGAAAATGAAAATTGTGAAAATTTTCACGAAGTAAACAGGCCCAAAATCGGCAACATTGTGCTTTGGTTGGGGGATGTCGTTGGTGTCGAATTTGTCTCTCTCTCTTCTTTTTTTATAGATACTGGTGAATAATCGTCGCTCCATAATATCTCCACGTTCTGCACTTTGATCATGGCCTGTGTGCTGCCTCCATGTTCTCTACTCCATAATGATGAAGTGATATAACTTCTCCTTGTTCCTCACGACCCTGTTATTTTGCTAATCCACAAACATATATAACTGTTTTGCAATGCCAATATTAGCAGCGTGCTATCATGTTCCTTAATTTTAGCCATGGATTACTATCTGATTTCCAAGAATTTGGCTTATGTGGTCCGGTCCTCTTGCCACGTGTACTCATCCTCAGCGTTCCCAAATCACAGTTTTTCCTTTGATTTAAATAGCCACGTGTCGTCTTCTTATTGGTGGCTAATTTTGATGTGAACACTTTGCTCCCTGTTTTTACATTTTGTTTAGCCATTAATTAGCTAAAAGAAAAATATAAAAATTTGTCAATCGAATAATATCTTTGGCAGACTTAATTACCTCCACGTGTCACCTCCCCCTTGAATATTTGCTTTTTAATTACTGCTCAGAATGATTTTTGCGCAAACCTTGATCATGTTTGGCTTTCCCTCTTATCACTACGCAACGCCTTCTGCATATCATCAATTATCCAGACGTGGCCTTGTTATCTTGCTTTCCCAATAAGTTTTTGAAATTCAAATCAGTCGTCTAATCGTCTTTTCACATTACTACCTCTTTAAACCCTTCCTTCATTTCATAGCTTTACAGTTCTTCTACTCTTATCAGTTTAATTTCTTGCATATTGGCTTCTATGGCTGGCTCTTCTTCGTCTCGTCTTCAGCAAGATTTCCAGACCATATTAACCGATCTCTCTAGTGATATCTCCGAGCAGGTATTGTCTTCTTCTCTCCGTATTGGTCCTGTTTTGAATACTTCTTCTTATCCCGATAGCGTAAGCTCTTCTACTCCGTTTTACAATGGAGAAGAACTTCTATTTGAAAATGGCTATATCCGTTGGGATGAGTGGTCATGTAGGAAATCCCATAGATGTTGGCCTAACCCTTTGCCCAATTGGACTACCTGGATGAATCGTCTGGAACCTTACTATAGAAAACTCTGGGTTGATTTAGGGATATATGACCACTTGCAGCTATGTAAACAGTCTTATGAATTAAACTACAAACTTCTTGCTGCTGTTGTCTGTTTCTGGAGTAAATCTCATAATGTCTTTAAATTCCCCTATGGTCCCATGTCCCCTTCAGTATTTGACATTTGTGCCCTCACTGGTCTCCCATCCACCGGTGAAATCCCTAGTGCTGCCTATTCTCCAAACTTTGACTTTGAATTTGATTATTGATTAGTAGTCATATTTACATTATTATATGTTTCTTTCATAGTTTTTTTAGTTAGTTGCCATGCTTTAATGCATGTGTTTTGGTGCGTTTTACACGTTTGGTGCTTTGTCTGTGTTGCACAGGTAAACCCACGTTTCAGCCACGCTTTTGAAGCCATCTAGAGTATTCTGGAAAGCCTTGAAGTGTTGTTCATGGAGCCTCTTGGAGATAAATGAAGCACATTTGGAAGTTTGATGCAGTTTCAAGGCATTTTCAGCAGTCTTGCAGAGGAGGTATCGGTACCACCAACCCGTTGTACCGGTACCGGGTATTTAATTTGAAAGATTTTGAGGCAGAAGCATTTTGCACCGGTACCACAACCCGTGGTACCGGTACCAAACCCCGAGATCTGCTGGTTTTCTTGTATTTTATGCTTTTTAGCAAGGGCTTTTATGTAACTTCATGTGTAAACCTTATGGGAGGTATTTAATGAACTTTTCTCAGTTGATTAGGGTTCTTGACTATTGTTCTTGGTTAGTCTTAGGGTTGGCTTAATTTTCTCTCAAGTTTTTAGGGTTTCTTGATAGTTTAGCTTAGATTTATGTTTGATATTCGTTGTTTCTTGCTTGAAAGTTCAATATAGGTTTGTTTCATTTGATGTAATCTTGTTTGTAAGCTACATTTTCGTTTATGAATCTTTAGTTACCATTTATTTCATTTTCCTAGCTTTTATTGATCTTATATGAAGCATTTACTTCCTTGAATGGCTAGCTAAACACCTAAGGTGGGTTCTATGGTGGAGTTCTTCTCCAAACCCTAGGTAAATGAGTTTCCTCATCTCAAAAGCTTTAATGTTAATGGAATAATGCTTGTATTCTCTCTCTCATCTTTTGAACCCTAGCTTGTAGATTCATATTCAAGATCATTGTGCAACCAGTAAGTTGTATTTTGGTTAGTGAGCACATATGCACTCTACATGTTTGTGAAAATGTCTATGTGAGTATTAAGCTACATTCCATCATTTGTATTATCTTTATTGAGATTCCATTGTCAAATATTCCATTCAAGACCATAGTTCAAATGGATTCTTGAATGTGCTTGGTGTGAGGAACCATTTACCATAGGCTAGGAAGGAATGAATCTATAGGACCCATCTTTCTTTACTTACAAGTTTTCATACATACTTATTGCCATCAACTTGGCACAAATCACTTTCAACAATCAACCAAAACACATATTTTTCACTTTTATTTGTATTCATTGGGTAGCATGACCTAAGAATCACTAGAGCCTATTCCACTTCCTGTGGATATGACCTAGGTACTCCCTTGTTTCATTGCTTGACGATCATAGGAATCCTACGCTTGGGACTCTTTTGCGAACACATTATTTTACGTTCAAGCAATTATAAGAAAGCCACTTGTACATGGACGAACTATATTCAATCTGAATGTGGTTCATCCACTGAAATTTCTGTTCAAGAGCATTATGCTTTCCTACTTATGTGGCTATATCGATTTGCTCTCTGCTGTCCCTCTAGGCAGATGACTCAAGAATACCATCGAATTGCTATGGCTTTAGCGTCTGGTCATAAGCTTGCCCTGGCTCCATATGTGCTATCTCATCTATATAGAGGTCTTGGCATTCTCGCTACATCCTCTCTTTATCCCATAAGGGGGTCTTCTATGGCTTTTACAATATTGGCTGTATGAATACTTCCCTGAAATTGTTGTCACTCCTCCAGAAACTAGGTTTTACCAAACCTATGCTTTTTGGTGGATTCATGCCAACTTTCCATTTAAGTCTTTTTAGTTTTATTTCCAGTTCTTCTGGGGTCTCTCAATTGATCGTGAGAATCACCTGTTCTTCCTATTCGCATCTCATCGGCATGGTCCCGAATGGTTTTCTCAAGTCTGTCCATTTTACCCTTCAAGTGTAGATGTTCAAAGTAAGATCTGGGGGTCTTACTTTATTGTAAGGGATCTTCATTTTATCGGAAATTTTGAGTACAGGAACAAGAAAGTTGGTGTAGAAATATATCCATCCAATTTGATCTGTAGACAATTTGGATTCTGCCAAGATTTTCCACTTCCTCCCTTCATATTTTCTAAAAATAATCCTCCCACAACCAGAATTATATTTGAATCAGATTCTGAAATTCCTCACATCAATTCCCTGTATGAAGAAAAACTTTTTTCTTTCTGTATTGAAGCTCTTCCAAATAACCCCTCTTCTACTCAACCCTTCAAGGATTGGTGGAGTAATGCCTTTAAGCAGCGTGTTTCCATGGTGAACCTGGAAACTCTCCTAAAGCAACTTCAAACCTTACCAGCTCCTCATTCGGTTGAGGAAAAACCATTGATCGTAGCTCCTACCAAAACTCTGAAAGCAGGTATTCCTTTTAAAATAGATAGAGATTCTTATCAAGACATCCAAAAATTCTTAATGGGAAAGCACAGAGCAGCCTGTTATTTCGCATGGATGAAGGATAAACAAGAGTTTGGTTCTGGTGTTCCAGATTCTCCATTCTTCTACTTTACTCCTTATATAGATTTGCATCGTGACATGGCAGCTTTGATTGCAACCATTGATACCTCCGAAAATATTTCTGTTGAAGGTTTTGATCAATCTTATTTTAACATGAAAATTACTTGCTTATGACTTCTCTGATTTGTGGATTTCTTTGCAGCTGTAACTCCATCTTCTAAAGCAAGTCAAATCACTGTCAAGCAAGAGAAATCATCTCCTCCAAAGAGAACTCCAAAAAGAAACAGACCTTTTGTTCCCCCTGAAACTCTTCCCAAGAGATCTTCTCAGCGCGTCAAAAATCAATCAAGATCTTCTTCTATTTCCACCCACATAGATCTTCCTGGAGACGATAGTGACCCTTCTGAGCATTGTCCTGTTCCTTCCACCAAAAAGCCAACCATCAGCTCTTCTCCTTATACTCCTTCAGACAAAAGATTCACAGCTACATCTTCCATGGCCGAACCAGAACCTCCCATTGATCTTTCTGAAATCCCCGATGACTTGGAAGCTTGGTCCGCCACATTTGAAATCCCCCCAATTGAAGTTAAAGAAGAAGAAATCGACACTCCCATAGCCATGCCTCCTTCTAGTCCTATCCCTTCTAATGCAGAAGCTGAAACGGCCAAAACTCAATTCTTGGAACTTCTTGAGATTAGCCTTGACAAAATGACTTCAGCTATGGCCCAAGAGATATTGAAAAATTAAAAAATCCTTGCCAAAAAACCTGAGTATTCTGTTCATGTTGCTCCTCTGTATCCTCACATTGCTGGTACCAAATCGGGTAAAGCCTACTTCGTAAGATGTGTATAGTGGATTGACATGTCCTTCTTGGTGATCTCTTGTTTTGTATATATAACAAGAGGTTAGATCCTCATATGAAGAGGAGACTTGAGCTAAATGATCGAGCTGGGATACAGTTGAATAAGAATTTTAACTCTTTTATTGTCAAAGCAGAGGAATATGAGAATCTACCATTTTGTGAGATAGATTATTGAAATTATATTGAGAAAGCAAGAATTTCAAGACTCGAGAAGGGACATGTCCAAGCAATCCTATACCATTTCAATAGAATGCAGAAAAAGGTGTTTTTTTTCTATAGGATGGAACTTGAATTATGATGGTTATATAAGGAATGAATTTTGGGTTGATGCAAGGAGTAGGGCAACCTATGAAGCTTTTGGAGATAACATATTTGACAGGACTAATCTCGATTAGTCATTAGTAAGTACGATATGCCTTTTTCTCTTTTTGTTGGAGTAAATCATCATGGGTATTCAGTATTGTTGGGTTGCGGATTGTTATTGAATAGGACTATTCAAATTTTTGAATGGTTGTTTAAGTGTTGTTTGTCATGTATGTCATGGTGCCCTCCAAAAGCTTTAAATATTAAAAATGTGTTTGCAGGTACTATGCATCGGTGGTGCTTATGTCATGTGTTGAAAAACTTTCCTCAGAAATTGAGGGGATATTTTCATATGAAGCCATGAAAAAGCTATGCCAAATTGTATTTATGATTCTTTCACCAAAGATGAGTTTGGTGAGGGATGGAGAGATATGATTGACAAATATGGTCTGCATAGTAATGAATGGTTAAGAGGGTTACATGTTAAGTGGCCTCATTTGGTTCTTACATATTTGAAAGATAACTTTTCTTTTTCTTTTCTTTTTTCATTTTTTTTTCAGGAATGTTAACTAGACAGCATAGTGAAAGTATGAATGCATTTTTTTTTTTTTTTTGGCTTTTTGAACACGTTAAAATTATATCAAAGCAATTTGTTAAACAATATTACTATGCTTTAAGCAACAAGGTCGGGAAGGAGAACAAAGCTTATTATCATTCTTTTAATTCACAGTAATAATATGTAATTCATTATATTATTGACCTTGTTTGATAAGAAGGGAATAATCCATTTATAGGTATAATTTTTATTTTATTATTTATTTTCTTTTTATCTTTGGGTTTAAATGGTTATAAAGCTATACAATTATACTATCTTTTTATTTTTCGTTTTCTTATTGTAGGTATAAAGTTATTGAAGATGTACAAATTGGAGATTGGAGTAAGGAATGGTGTTTGATGTATATTTCAACTAAACGAAATGTGAAGTGCAATGCACATGTTAATAATTTAAGGTTAGAGGGATATTAATAATTAAGTAGGCATTATCTTGCAGTACTTACTTCTAAAAGAATTAAAGAGATTTTAACTCAATACATTTTATGTCAATGGAGGAAGGACATCAAGCATAAATATGATCGAGCTTATTAAAAGAAGCTACAATGATTTTGGTTCCAAACCAACCACCTTCAGAAAGCTATGATAAGACGTTCAATGAGTTTATTGCAACTATTGCAAGGGATTTATGAAAGAAATGTGCAACATTGAGTACTCCAATATGCATCAATTAATGACAAATTCCTTAGTTCTGAATCAGTGTGCCACAGTAATCAACCAATTGCTTTGGTTGCATCGTAAAATGTAGGAATGGCAATGGGGCGGGGAGGGTATTGCACTATATATCCCATCCTCGTACCCTAGCAAAGTATGTAATTCTATACCCGTCCCCTCCTATATGGGGAATGTGATTCCTCGTCCCCATGAGAGGCTTGTCAAGCTTGGGCTCGTCTCGCAAGCCCAAACCCCGATGCCTTTTTTTTTTTTTTGTAAAAATACTTAAATGTATCTAGCTTGTAGAGAGGTTTGAACCACAAACCTTATTAAACATAAGCCTTATGTACAATCTTCTGCCACTAAGAAAAGTGTCAGCTCATCTTATTAAGTTGTGATAAATAATATTTGACCATATTTCATTTATATTCTTGTATAATTATTAAATATATATAAAATAATATTTAGAAACCCAACAGTTAGATTAATTAAACTTCATATAAATGTCGTGATTACAAAAAATCATAGAGATCCAACATTCACAATGATCTAACGGTCAGTTTATGACAAACACTGTAATATTTTTATTCTTCAAAATATCAAAATTTTTATCCAGATAATTTTTCAAAAATTACCCATTGGATCGTTATGATTTTTGGCGAGTATACAATTTATAAGAAATCCATCTAATCTAACAGTTAGTTTTTCAGAATATATTCTGCATTTTTCCCTACAAGTTATAGAGGTCACCTTATACATAAACAACTTCGTTGTGTAAGGTGCAACTTATAATAGCATCGTTCCTATCATCTGGAAAAGATAGAGAGCTTGAATAATTTAATAGAAAGAGAGAGTTGGTCAACTCAACACAATAAGGGAGGCATGACTTATTATATACTAATAGATAAGAATGGTTGAAAATGTTAGTGAGATAACTGAGATGGGAAAAAATCAAGTAACTAATATTATTAAAAAATAAAATAGTTAAAAATGTAAAACATATGGGAGGGACAAGAAAAGTTAGGAGGTCATTAATAATTTAAATTCTACATAATATATAATAAGATACAATAAATAAAATGTAATATATGAATCATATAAAATTATAAGTTTTAAATAGCATATTTATATATCTGATGCGATGCAGGGCAGGGATAAATAGGCAAAGCAGGGCAGGGATGGAGAATCCCCGCGAGGCGGGATGGGGTAACGGGGCGGAGCATGGTAAAACTATGCCCCACCCTGTATCCTGGCGGGGCAATGTTTTTTAACCCCATCCCTACCCTGTATCTCGAAAATTTCAAAAAAAATCCGCCCCTATAGGGGCGGGGATGGAATTGTCATCCCTAGTAAAATGTTGAGAATGATAATGTTGGATTATCACAAGTAAACATTACCTGTCCATATATATTTTATAGCAATCCCAAGCCTAGGGTGAAAAATCAACAAACATAGTACATGAGAGTCCCATGGTCATTCCACAAAGAATGGGAGGATTAAGAGTTGTCCTTCTAGGAATTGGTACCCAAATACTGATAATAGAACCAAAAGTTCATTAGATTGTTGATTTGAAAGTGTGGCAATGATCAAGTGTGTAAAATTATTTTGTAACTTGATTAAAGAACTACAATTGATTCTACTCCAATAGGTTATAGAATGAAAACCTAAACTACTTTAAACCTAGAAGAACATGCATGAGAAAAAGAGGCAAATCCCCTTTCAAACTGAAGAAAATGTGCTTAAAATACCTTTGCCTTTTGGGTTACAAGATTGGTGGCAAAAAAACCAAAATGCCCCTACAAAGAATTCTTAATCTATATATATATATAGAGGGCTGATCCCTTCCCTACCGTCCGGAATGAAGATTCATTCCTTACTTTGCATCTCACCATCCATGTATAAAGGATGCCATCCAACGGTCAGGACATGTAAAATTTGTTTAAATAAATTTTATATAGGTCCCTACTAGTAGGCTGGTTGATGATGACAAGAAGTACATGACTCAATCAAAGAATTTAATGCATGTCAATCACAAAGACCCTCTCTCTCCTCGCTCTCTCTCTTTCTCTTTCTCTCTCTCCTTCTCTATCTTCCCTCATTCTTCCAGACTTGGGTATGCCTTATGTGTGTGGTCCAGCATGCATGGTTCATCTCCGGCGACTCTAACCTGTCCGGCTAACTGGTTATTTTTCCGGCGACTGTTGTGAAGGTTAGTTTATCCACTTAGTTGTTTCCTTAAATTTTGGCAATATATTAATTTTTTTTTGTTAACTGTTATGTTCCATTTAAAAAATAACATTTGAGAAATAAATTTTTTTTTATTCAATCATAAATAAACAAACACATAGAACATTAATTAGAGAGAACATTTATTTTCCAATCATTTAGTAAACACATTTATTTTCCCATTTAATTATTAAATAAACAACCAACACATAATGACTTAGATGAAAAATTCATTAATTAAGTGTGTAAATATTACCATGCAACATATTATAATTTTGCTAAATTTATAATTTTCATATTTTAGGATGGAATCTGGAAGCAGTGAGTATTCTTTCATTCCACAAATTGAAGAGTTGAACAAGCCCACGTTAGGACAACATTTTACTTCATTAGAACATGCACAGAATTTCTATCAGGACTATGCCAAGGCTGCTGGTTTTAGTGTTAGAATTGAAAGTAGTAAAAAACGTAAGGGTGAGAATGAAGTGTGTTGGAGGCAGCTTGTTTGTAACAAAGAGGGTCACACTACACTTAAAGGGGAAAAAAGGAATAGAGGGACCATGAGAGTTGGGTGTAAGGCAAGAATTAATTTGAAAAAAGAGATGGAAAGTTCTAATTGGACCATCTTTACATTTGTTGAGGAACACAACCATGAATTAACTAGCCCATCAAAAAAACACCTTCTTCCAAGCAACCGCGGTGTCAGTAGTGCAAAGAGGAATTTGGCTTCACAATTTGCAGAGGCCAATATTCCTACGTGTACGCAATTAGCAATTATGAGTATCCAAGCCGGAGGTGTCGAAAACTTAGGATTTGTTGAGCGAGATTTGAGGAATGTTGAGAGAGATGTGAGAGAAGAATGCAAGGGAGTTGATGCAGATAGTTTGTTTCAGTATTTTTCCACTGAAAAAGATAAAGACCCTTCATTTTTCTTTGAATATGAAAAAGATGAGGATAATAGGATGACAAAATGTTTTTGGGCGGATTCGACATCCAAAAAGGCATATTCCAACTTTGGTGATGTTGTGGTTTTTGATACAACTTACTCCACTAATCGGTATGATTTGGTTTTTGCACCATTATTTGGTTTAAACCATCATGGGCAAACAATTTTCTTTGGTTGTGGGCCCATTAATGGGGAGAAACCCAACACTTTGAATGGCTTTTTGAGCAATGGCTGAAAGCGATGGATGCACCCCCTCCTCGTATGATCATCACCGACCAAGACTTGGCTATGAAAAATGCGATATCATCACTCCTTGATGGTTCTTACCATCGATATTGCATTTGGCATATCATGATGAAATTTCCAGAAAAGTTGGGACGTATAAAGTCTCCGAGTTTCTTCCCTAAGTTCAAAGCAAGTGTGTACGAATCAGAAACCGTGGAGGAGTTTTTAGCTAGTTGGAATAGTGTCATGGATGAGGGTTGTTTTAGGGGTGACAGTTGGCTTGAAGGTTTGTTTGAAATGCGGGAAAAATGGGTCCCCGCCTATTCGAGGGATATTTTTAGTGCCGGCATGTTGAGTTCTGAAAGTGGACACTCTTTTCTGAAGAAGTATGTTTTTAGGGAGAATAGTCTTTTCGATTTTGTTGTAAGGTTTAATCGGGCACTCCACCAACAACGGCACCATGAGTTGGAATGTGATCATATGGACATTAATGAAACTCCACGAATTAGTGGTGTCATGCCTATTGAAAAACAAATGGCTGGTATTTACACTAAGGCGGCTTTTTTGATATTTCAAAATGAGCTTAATAAAAGCTTTTCATATATAGTGAAGGAAATAGTTGCAAATGGTGGTGGTGAGGAATCAACTTATACTGTAGAGCATATGGATGGGGAAGGTGGTAGAGTTAGGGTTGTTGGGCTTAATGTCTTACGGGGATTGGCAACTTGCCGTTGTCCTTTTTTCGATACTGAAGGCATACCATGCAGGCACATATTGGCTTACTTGCGCATTAACAAGAGTTGTACATGCCCGAGGTTTACATCCTACCTAGATGGATTAAAAGCATTAAAGTAGGTAGAAGACTTTGGAAACCATTTGGTTACTAAGGAAGGGATGACCGAAAGAAAAGAAGGCATGTTGAGTTACTTAATGAATTTTTGGAAGTTGTGTATGATGGTTCTTTCTATGATGAAACTGTTGCTACATTTAAGGATGGAATGAGGGACCTTAAAAAAAGAATTAATGAGGTAATTAGGTCCTCACCGGTTTCCCAAGCACAACCCATAGAGAGTGTGTCTCCAATAATTAATGATCCACTTCTAGTGAAGCGAAAAGGATGGCGTGGTCGCTTGAATTCTAGAAGGGAGTTGGTTGCCACACCAAGTAACCGTAGAGCTTGCGGGATCTGTGGTGTTGAAGGGCACAATTCACGCGGCTGCCCTCAAAAACAGCAGTGAGTATTGCTATTGTTTCAAATATTATATTTGTTTTTCAAAATATAGTTCACAATGTAAACAATCTTTGTCCATATCTTATTGTTACTGATTTATTCTTTCATACTATTTAGGGATGATAGAAACGAAGGTGCGGAACACAATTCCGAGGATAATGCCGACCAACATCATGATATTGAGGGCCATCAGGAAGGAGAACCTCTCACACCGGTTCAAGACTTCAGGGATTTGTATTCATTGTATCAATAGGGTATGAGTAGCTGACTTACATTTTTAGAATTGCATTATTTCAAATTTAATAATACATTGAATTAGTTTGAGAAGTGACGTTATATTTGTTATATTACAGGTCACGGCGTTGTTCAATTTTCATGACAGGATTGGTATCTTGAACAAAAACTATGTATGAATTTCAATGTTTTGTTATTGTAATAAGAAACTGTAATGAGGATTGTTTATTATAGCTTTTGTAATGGTTATTAAATGACACAGGTTTATGTTAATATAAAAAATTTGTGAACATGTGATTGTTTGTTGTGCCCACGGATAGTGGGAATTTGTGTGTATATAGGTATGAAATTTTTTTATTTTTTTTTTATATTCAATTCAATTTCCCTTTAATTTGGGCAAGAATCCCAAGCAGTGAAGGGATATAATCAAAAATTCAATGCCCTTAATTTTTCGAAAAAAAAAAAAAATTGACCGTCTTAAGTTGTAGTGCAAATAACCAATGCTTCATTGGAACACCACTTGTTTTGGACTCAATTGAATGGAGGACTCAAGCAGCCAAGCTGCGTCCACTTGGATATGCAATGAATATTGCATATTCAATAAGCACACATGGTTCATATCCCAAGCTTGGAAGCAATGATTAGTGATGACAAAAAAAAAAAAAAAATGGATCTTCTACACACAACTTGAAATAACTTAAAAGCATTTAACTTAATAGCATTTAACTTTTTTTCTATTACCCACACAACTTGAAGATGTGAACTATTATCATAAAAAAAATAAATAACCAAATTGACTTTGTTCAATTTAATAAAAACTCAAATCAATACCAAATTGAACCACAAATCGAACCAAATTAATTGTTTGGAAAATTTAGAAAACTAGCCATATGAAAATGAGTCTAATTGATTTTATATGTCACATAAATATGCTAGAAATATTTCAAATCTAACCATTTTATATAAATGTACCAACTTTAAGGTATGGGTTTGAAATGCTAGAAATATATCAAATGGTTAGATTTGAAATATTTCTAGCATGTTTATGTGATTTTATTTCACCAGAATTTATAAATTTATTTATTTTTAAAGATCAATGCAATTACATGCACATAATAAGATTATTATATTATGTCAAACTTTTTTTAATTGTTTGGCAAATTTAGAAAACTAGCCATTTGAAAATGAGTCTAATTGATTTTATTTCACCAGAATTTATAAATTTATTTATTTTTAAATATCAATACAATTACATGCACATAATAAGATTAGTATATTATGGCAATTTTTTTTTAATTGTTTGGCAAATTTAGAAAACTAGCCATATGAAAATGAGCCTAATTGATTTTTTTAATTGTCTGTCACTTCACCACACCATAGCACCCACGATTGGGTATCACTTCACCACACCTTAGCACCCAGTCGGTTTGTGTGTCACCCACGCATTATATGAGAAGCTTCATGCTCATCACAACTCATGAAACAGCACAAAACAACACAAAACATATCCATCCAAACAATTCACAAAAAAAACCAGTGAAGCATACAAAAAATATAAAATAAAATTCTGCATTTCATTTCTAGCAGAGTACTAAAAAAACCATTCCAACTAAACAAAAAATTTGAGTTCTTCCATTTGATTCACAAAAAACAAAAACCATTCCATGATTCTAAACAAAAAATTTATTTTTTCACATCATTTCATCAAAAAAAAAAAAAAAAAACCCCCACTTGATCTTAAATTTTCGGAGGAGGAGGAGAAGAAATCGTCCCATTCCTCGCGCTGGGGAATCGACGCCGGTCGGAGGAGCAGGTGGAGGTGGGGGGGGGGACCAAACTGAGCTACAAGGCACCTCGCGATGCCTTCAAGCTGTGCATCCGCCGTATCAAGGCGCTGGTGCAGAGCGACCCAACGCTCGACATTATCCTCACGGTTGTGTTTCAACTCTCGACTTATGTTCTGTACTGTTGAGAGGATACTCTCCATCAAAGAGATCATCCTTTCCGTTGAATGGCTCGCCGGAGGGTACGCCGGAGGGCCGGGAGATTGAGTGGATATGTGTGGCGGTCGGCTTGGAGGTTCGGCAACCATGATCGTTTCGATATGAGGAGGAGGAGAGCAAAGTCGGTTTGGAGAGTATGGAAAGATCTTTGATTCTTCTCATGCCTTTATATATTTGGCACAATACCGATGCAAGTGCTCCCTTCATATTCCAAGACGACGGCTCCATCATTGCATTACATTTAATGCAAATTAAGTACTTAAATGATAGCTTGGAAGATGAAACGACGGAGGGCAGTACTTGCTCATTTGTGAACATGTTCAATGCATATTTTCATTCGGACACATGTTCGTCCACTTTTTAATGAACTGTTAAAGATCAGTTTTTTAATGTTTTTTTTTTCTTTTGTGTAATAACACTTTGATTCTAATGAATAAATGTAATTATTTTTTCATTTAAATGTACATAATAGTGAGATTAATGGCGATCAGTTGCAGTCCAGACTGCAAGTGGACTGCTGGATTTTCACCTGGCAATGCTCCGGTTGTATTACTCAAAATTATGACCGTTGGATATGATGCTCACCCCCCGCATACCACGCCTGCAAAAAATCATGCCGATCCGACGGTCGGTATTTAGTTAAACTAGCCTTAAATAAACTGAAATGACATATAGTTTAGTCGACTACTCGATTTTCATTTGGCAATGCTCCGGTGGTAGGTTCAAAATTATGACCGTTGGATATGATGCTCACCCCTGGTATGCCACGCCTGCAAAAAATCATGTCGATCCGACGGTCGGAATTTAGTAAAACCAGCCTTAAGCAGACTAAAATTACATATAATTTAGTGGACTGCTCGATTTTCATTTGGCAATGCTCCGGTGGTAGGTTCAAAATTATGACCGTTGGATATGATGCTCACCCCCTGCATGCCATGCCTGCAAAAAATCATGTCGATCCGACGGTCGGAATTTAGTAAATCTAGCCTTAAGCAGACTGAAATTACTAGAGACTATATAATTTTCAATTGTGTTTAACGCTAGTTTCGATTAAGTAGTGAACAAGTGAGATCACATGGTTCATCCACTGTTTCGATGGCCCAATCGCCGGATTAATTAGTGAACAAGTGAGATAACATGGTTCATCCACTGATTCGATGGCCAAATCGCCCGATTAATTAGTGAACAAGTGAGATCACATGGTTCATCCACTGTTTCGATGGCCCGATCGCCCGATTAAGTAGTGATCAAGTGAGATCACATGGTTCATCCACTGGTTCGATGGCCCGATCGCCCGATTAATTAGTGAACAAGTGAGATCACATGGTTCATCCACTGTTTTGATGGCCCGATCGTCCGATTAAGTAGTGAACAAGTGTGATCACATGGTTCACCAACTGTTTCGATGGCCCGATCGCCAGATTAATTAGTGAACCAGTGAGATCACATGGTTCTTCAACTGGTTCGATGGCCCTATCGCCCGATTAATTAGTGAACCAGTGAGATCACATGGTTCATCCACTGATTCGATGGCCCGATCGCCCGATTAATTAGTGAACAAGTGAGATCACATGGTTCATCCACTGATTCGATGGCCCGATCGCCCGATTAATTAGTGAACCAGTGAGATCACATGGTTCATCCACTGATTCGATGGCCCGATCGCCCGATTAATTAGTGAACAAGTGAGATCACATGGTTCATCCACTGATTCGATGGCCCGATCTCCCGATTAATTAGTGAACAAGTAAGATCACATGGTTCATCCACTGGTTCGATGGCCCGATCGCCCAATTAAGTAGTGAACAAGTTAGATCACATGGTTCATCAACTGGTTCGTTGGCCCGATCGCCTGATTAATTAGTGAACAAGTGAGATCACATGGTTCATCCACTGTTTCGATGGCCCGATGGCCCGATTAATTAATGAACATGTGAGATCACATGGTTAGTCACATCATATCAGATTATTGACACATGTCCCCGTATGTATTTTTTTTTTATTCATAAAATTACTTAATTTTTTCCACCTATTTTAAAAATTATGCATTTTCATTATAAGGTCACATATTCTTACACGTGTCCAATAATTTGAAATTTAATACAATAAAATATTACAAAATAATATATTTTTGTCACGTGTCAAACACATTAAATTTTTTAATCAAAAATTATATTATTAATGACACATGTGATTACACAATTTAACATTATTTGTGAAATATTGTATTCTTTCTTTATATTAGTGAACAAATAAACAACATATTTGATATTTCTCTCAACTTCTCTACATTAAAATGTTTAAGTTGCCCTTCATTTGATTCTTACATTAGCTTTAATATAATTTTTGAAAAAAATTCTTTTTACAATATTAATCACCTACTTGCACAATTAAACTACAGTATTAAATTGTTTGTATGACTAATCGTCGGAAATATACGGTCGCCGGAGATGGAGTCTTGTGGGAGGTCGCCGGAGATGGATGGTCACCGGAGTTGCAGTCTTGTGGAAAGTCGCCGGAGATGGATGGTAGGAGGAGATGGAGTCTTGTGGGTTACTCAAAGGTTAGTACATGTACTTGGTATTATTTTATTTAAATATATGCATACCATTGTGGGAAAGGTGATTTGATGGCTGCACACCATTAAATGTTGTACTAGTTGATGTGAGAGAAAGGTAATGATGAGAGCCAATTCTTTCTTTTGAGTTATAATGTTTGCCAACCATTGGATCACTCTCCAATAAAATGAGCGGTGATGAGATGGTAGGGAATGAAATTTCGTTGCCTGCCTTCCGGAACTGATCAGTTCTGTATATATATATATATATATATATATATATATATATATATATATATATATAAATTCATTTCTAGGGGCCTTACTACCGGTAGTAGGCATTGTATAGAATTGCTCATTATTGATGAATTAATGTCACATTTCTCCATTTAACCTTATCTAAAATAGTACAGTTGCTTGAATTTTCATAATTGTGATTCATTTTCTAGATCTTTTGTAGTTAATGTAGCGATAAAATGTGCCTAATAAGGTCCTGAGAAAAGAGCATTGAAGTTTTGAGGCTAATGGAAGCTTGGAGGGATAAGGTTAAAGCTGATGACTGGAGAAGCTAGTATCTCTACCGGTAGTTTTAATAAATTGTTTGCATTTTACTTCACTCTCGACCATTTAATTCCTTTTTGCTGCCCTAAGGAATGGAGCTTTGGCCTTGATGATGGTAATTTCTCAGTTCTCGCTTCTTCTTTTTATGTCCTCGATCAGTTCAATTGATCTCTTCATTTGATTCCCACTAGAATTACAATTCATCTACTTGATTAAGTGCTTGCTTTAATGATGCTATGATTTGATTAACACTTGTTGGTTAATTTTGAAAGGTTTTAAAGAAAAATTGTCCAATCTGAAGCACCAATTAATTGAGTACTGATCTTAGAATAAGTTATAAAGGGATGTGTTGAATTATGATAGGCCTTGATCAAATTAAAGTAAATTTCCAAGGCCTAGCCCATTTAATTCTTGATTAATTTTTCATTATTTATTTCCAACAAACTCCAATTTTAATTTTCCATCAATCAATTCACCATATATATGTCCATTGTCCATACACAAATTCACCCTTTTCTTCAATAGGATTAATTACTCACCACCTACTAATAGAGTTAGTTTAGAATTCATCTTCCCTAAAGATTGATACCAAACTTTCGGATTAAAGCTTGCCACCTATAAACTTGGGAGCGCAATTGTTAGACACATATATATATGATTGGGCAGAGTGAAATTTCGAGAATATGTATATATATCCTTGTAGGTTAAACAAGTAAGGAAAATTCCATTCGTCCTCCTTTGTTATCCCTAGTGCATTTGACCAACTTGGAACAACTATTTTGAAAAACCGACCTTTGAATTTGATGTTCCACTTATACTTATTATGAATGCAAAAAATCTCATTGATCGAATGGTTGGTTTTTGTAATTTTGAAAAAAAAAATTATACACAATAATGAAAAAAATTAAGAAAAACCGTTACGGTCTATTTTTTGAAAAACCGACCATTGAATCAATGTGATTTTTTGCATTCATGATATGTATAAGTGGAGCAACAAATCCAACGGTCGTCGTTTTCTCGAAATAGATGCTCCAAGTTGGTCAGATTCATTAGGGAGGACGAATAGAATTGTCCAACAATTAATACTTGATTGAATTGAATTAACCTAGCTAGTTGATTACCCTAAGAATCTTTTCTGCAACAGTAAATAGTAAATACCCCAGTATGTTTGAAATTATCTGAAGTTCTACCTCTCTTGCAAGAAATTAACCTGTTGTTCTACTATATACAAACTTGACCGTCAGAGGATTCTTGGTCAATACTACACCGGTGTTCCAAAGCTCACGGTGGTCTTTCACCCCATCCTTACAAGCTAGAGCGCGCTAGACATTGTCATCAACGTACCATTACCCAATTAATTAACTAGTCTATTGGTGGGTGTACTGCATGTTACAGTCTGGCTGCGTACGTATTTACGAATTCATGAGATGACATGCATCCTCGACCAAAATTCCAAATCTCATTTCTTGATATTGTTTTCAGAGTTTTACTCCGGCCCTGTTCAGTTTTCAATTTTGGTCCTCATAGATCGACAGCCCCATGTGGGCAAAAGTACACCTTATGTACTTTTATTTTTTTTAATATATGATAATAATAAACCAACCCGTTGATGTGTTGTCTTTTGTCAATGTTTCACGTAACATTGCATTGCCTCCAAAGCCCTTTATTTATTTTGTGGATCAAAATCTTCAGGCCAAAGCAAGATTGATTTCATCATTTGATACTTGATTAATTTTCAACATGTAGGGTATAGTACGCATAGAATATTGAAACACGCGGAACTTCTCAGACCATATGAGACACTGTATTAGATTGAAGTAGGGCACATACATCCATAACTAATTCTTTTTTGTCTTAGCTGTATCATATAGGATCTTTGAAAATCTAACACTAAAACGCGTTTGAGGGAATACTTTGTTTTTCAAATTATTTATGTATATATATTATGCTAAATTAATTACATTCCTATAGTAAGCATGAAGCTAGCTAGTCCATACATAATTGTGGGATACATATTTTGAAAAACTAACCGTTAGATTAGATATTATATTTATAAATGTCATGTTTACCAAAAATCATGCTGATCCAACAGTCAATTCTCGGAAATGTCACTGAGAAAAATTATGACGATTTACATTTTTTGATAACTATATTTTGAAATTATAACATTCGATCTCTATGATTTTTGGCATGCAAAACATTCATAAGTACAGTATCTGATCCAACAATCAGTTTTTCAAAATATGCACCCCACAATCATTTATGGGCTTCATGGATGCTTACATAAGTTATGTAATTAGCATATGTTGACTGGATCGGGATTGTATATATATACAAATAAATGCTAGCTAATATAAAGTACACCTGATGCAGAGTTGTATCAAGTGACTTCGATCCATAAGGCCAATTATAGAATGGATTTTGAAAAACCAACAATTTGATTAGATACTGATCCCCACCAAAAAATATTAAGCCAATAGAAAAGAGGTATGTAGGCAATTAAATAATGAGTTTAAGTAACTAAAAAATTGACAATCAACAAAGAACACATGTCCAAATCAGTTTTGAAAAAAAAAAAAAAAAAAAACACCCGAATTCCCTCTCTTTTTCTCCAAATAACCGCCAAACAACTGCTATGACGGTTATTTTTTGAATATTTAAATAAGTTTTGATAGTTTTTTTATAAGAGAATGATATATTTTCGTTCTCAATCATTTAAAAATCAGTCTGTAGTAGTTATTAATGTCAGAAAACATATTTTTACAGCCAAGTGTAAGTTCCATACTGAGTTGAAGACGGACAGTCAGAAGCTTTAGACCAATCATTATACAGCAAAACTCCATCACAGCAGTACACATAGACTCCAAACATTATGCATGAGCACTTGACACTTATCAACACATCATTTGACACGAATTAAAGGTATATAGTTATCTCTCAAATCTATAAAAAGATGAAGGATTCTCCATACAAAGGGTTCCACAACCACACAAGACACAAGTCTTTTATACTTATCTCTCTTCTCATCCCGATGTCTCAATTAACTTAGGATTTCTCTTCTCATCCCATATTCAATAGGTCTCTCCCTTATATTTCGTCTATAACTCTCTCTCACCTTCATCCCTCTATCATCTTCTTTTAAGATCTCTCTCACTCTTCTTACTATCTTTTTCTATCTGATTCTCTAATATAGAATCCTTGCTTCAAAAGATTTTAACAGAAGTGTATAATTGCTGTATCAGAAATAATGGAAGTAATAATATAATTATGTGATTTCTTCGAATCGTTTTATTTATTGTTTTTACTTGTTACATTTCAAGTTATTTAAAGTACTTTGCATTGTATAATTAATTAAAAGTCCTATTCATTGACGTAAAGCCGAATTGTCATAATTGCCTTATTTTATCATTTTAATTCGATTATCTTCGAACCAATCATTTACCTTGAAAAGGTGTAAGGATAATCTTTCTAGCACGCCTCCACTAAAAAACCATACGTGTGCAGTTACCATCTTGAAGATTTTTTGAGTGAACAAATACTCCTCTTAGCTAGATATGTCAGGCCTGACAAAAATTACAATAATCTAATAGTATGAAAAATTTAAGGTAACTTTGAGTGAAGTGCATCTTATATAACCGAAAAAGACCAAATCGGACTTAAAGGGAATAAAGAAAGATCAGGATGGGTGTCTAGGTGCATTTGGGAGAGCAGATGAAGAATCTAAGCAACGGGTATGTCCTATCTGGTCGGACATAATATAATCTCAAATTCTCTTAACCCCCCGAGGAATTAGGGTTTTCATGTCCACATAAGAGAGAGAGAGAGAGAGAGAGAGAGAGAGAGAGAGAGAGAGGGCATTGGAAATCGAGCAGGGGAAGAAAGCATCAGTGCTGTGGAAGGAAGGTCCGAATGCATGAAGCCAAAAGCAGTTGAATTATCTAATCTATGTACGTACGTACCTATATGCTTTCTTCAATTTAATTTAATTTAATTTAATTTTATCCTGTTGTATTGAATTATATAATATAAACAAGTTGGATGAAACAGCGGGCCCACTGGAAGTCCCTTCAACCTTTCTCACCTTCCTCTTTCTTCTATTCCAACTTAAAGATAAAGTAATGAATCACCGACTCTTCATTTTCGTCCACAATGACAAATTACCACAACGTTGTGGAAAACAAGTGGGCTTAATTGCCATGAAATTGGCCCTAGCGCTCCAGCTATATATAGACTTATAATTAATTGCCGTATTTTTATAATATTGTTTAATAATTATCTGTGGACAACTTGAAGGATATATGATAATTTATCAAAGGTAGCTTTCGAACTTTCATCCCCAATTGAAGTTCAAAATTTTGATATACCAAGAGTTAATTGATTTGGATATAACTAGCTTTAAAGGTGGTTTCCCCACAGAGTTCATTGATTGGTGAAGTGATTCATTTATTCCACCGGCCCATTTGTATCAATTTTTCTTGAAATTACTTTTGGAGTTCAAATTTTCATTTGATCTAAGAGATGAAGTGATAATTAATTATTTCTATACTACTGATGGGTGATAGGATGGTTGGCAAAACTTCCATACTTGATCAAAGTGATTGTTGTGAAAGTTAATTAGGAGGATCCATCTTTTGCCACGACACCTTTAACTCTTAATTGCAACAATCACTATAAAAATTTTGGTGCGTGAAGATATATATGGTTCAAAAATAACTTTAAACAAGTATGTGAAGAGATTTTTCCAAAAGTAATTTAAATAATAATAATAAAAAACCTAGAGAAAATTATCCAAAAATTCTTAAGTTTGGAGCTATATACCATGAAGTCTAATTTTATACCATTAGGTCCATAAGATTTTCAAATTCCTTTTCATACTTGTTATGCTAAAAAGAATTTTGGGTTTGGTGGTATAAAAAGCTCATGTAAGGGACTTATGGGTATGTCACCCAAAAAACTAATGTAAATGGGGCTTAGTCTATATTTATGGCACTTCAATTCAAACTAGGGATAGCAATGGGGTGGGGCGAGGCGGGTTTTCCACTCCCCCATCCCATTGCCCGCTTATAATTAAAATTACCCCCCATCCCCGTCCCTTACCCTAACGGGGTCCCCATCTCCATAGGGGCCCCGTCCCTGCCCCGCCGCCCCGCCATTTCAATAACAAACGAATTATGAATTATAAAAAGTTATAACAATTTTCAATAGTTTTTTGTACTTCATCTCAAAAATATGATTTTTTTTTTTAATTAATCTTTTGATCAATGTGATTTTTTGTATATATGATGTGTCATTTGTACACACATATAACTTAATACAATCGTTAGTTTATCAAAATACATATTCTATATTGGTTTTACAAACCATATGTCAAACTAAGGATAAGGTGGTGTGCGTAGGACCACAATAGAAAAGATTTGATAAATTGACCATTAGAATAAATACAATTGTTATGAATTTCATGTTCACAAAAAATCATAGTGATCTAACGGTCGATCAATTTATGACAAATGTTCATGAAAAATTATAACAATTTAATTCTTCAAAATGTCATAAATTTTATCCAAATGGTTTTTTTTTTTTTTTGAAATAACCGTTAGATCATTTTGATTTTTTGCGAGTATGTAATTTATAATAAGTGCATCTAATTCAAGGGTCAGTTTTTCAAAATCTATTTTGTATTTATCCCTATAGAATACAGACTATAGAGATCATCTTACACATAAATAACATAATTGTATAAAGTGCAACTTATAACAATATCGTTCCTGTCATCATGAACAGAGATAAAACTTGAATAATTGAAAATAAATAGAGAGTTAACTAACTCAATACAATAAGGGACACTTAACTTATTATATAGTAAATGTATAAGAATGGTTAGAAAATGTTAGCTTGTTAGTGACATCATTGATATGCGAGAAAATCAAGTAACCAATTAATATTATTAAAAAATGGTTAAAAATGTTAAAATTGGTGGGAGAGACATAAAATTTAGGAGGTCATTAATAATTTAAATTTTATTCTATATTATATATAATAGAATATATAAAATATAATTTATGTATCATATAAAATTATATATTTTAAATATAAAATTTATATAAACGGGAATAGGGAATCCCCGCGAGGCTGGGCAGGGCATTGTAAACCCGTCCCCACCTCGTACTCCGGCGGGACAAATATTTTTAACTCCATCTCTGCCTTGTACCCCAAAAAAGTTTTTAAAAATATAGGGGCAGGGCGGGGGTCCCGCAGGGATGGAGCAAATTGCCATCCCTACTTCAAACCGCATGAAAAAAAAAAAAAAAAGGAAATAAAGAAAGAAATTGTGGGAGGGAGGGAGCGTTTAGTGTAGGATGGTTTAGTAGGCTTCTGCCAAATTACCAAACTACTCTAGCATGTGAATCTGAATGAAATATAATATGCTAGCTAGCTAGGTTTTGGTAGATGATGCGGCGGAAGTTATAAACAAGGGAATCGTCTACGCGAATCCTTGAACTCCTTGAAGAACACAAGGAAAAAGAGAAAACGATCTCAAGCAATCTTATAAAATATATTCAAAAGTTATCTGACCCTTAGGTCTACAGCCCTATTTATAACAAACTACTCCTTTTTGAAATAAGAAACATAAACATAAGGAAACTCTAATAATAAAGAAACTAATTAGAAACAACTTAGGAAACTAACTAGATAATAAGGAACTTCCAAAACAGTCGAAATCGGACAGAATCTCGAAGCTGGATCGATCCAAATTAGATTTGGATCGATCCAAACATAAAAACTCGGAATCACCGTTGAAGCTGGATCGATCCAACATAGACCTGGATCGATCTAAATTAATAAAATCCCCAAGACAGAATGCATGTTATCGATGGATCAATCCAATCTAAGCCTGGATCGATCCAATCTAAGCCTGGATCGATCCAAGTGCAGAAACTCTTGTTCTCTCCTTCTTTGCTTACTTTTTGTCAATTTGTTCCATAAATCGATCCGCCATTTGATCTACATCAGTAGATATACCTAATAAATTTACAGTAAATTACTATTTTTATTTAAAAAATAATTCTAAAAGAGATAAAAAGTACTTTCAAAATACTAAAGGATTATTAATTAACCTATGTGATGTTGTACAAGGAATTGTTATGGAGATTTATAGTTAGCTAGGCTTGGTTTCGCTCAAAATTATCGTTAACCACAATAGAGCATTAAGGAGTACGTACATTTGCTTCATATCTTTATTATATAAAATCCAATTCATCCTACGTGGCAGCCTTTAGAGACCTTCATTCCCTCATTCGATCTCTTCTCTCCTTAATTCATTCTTCTTATCTCTTTCTTATTAGTTCATGCCATATTTTATTTTATTTTATTGCATATTTGATTTTATTTCATGGAAAGTTATCTAAAAGTCCCTTACTTTTTGACAACATATATACCATTAAGGACTGTAATATACCACTAAGGATATTAAATATTTCGTTTAAGGTATAGATATTTTTTAATGATTTTTTTGCCCCTTTATTATAATTTGGATAATCTCATGTATATTTTATATTTAGCCAAAATACATCACAATTGCATATTCAAGAGAGAGAAGAGATATGAAGGAAAGAGAACTAATCATGATTTTGAAGCTGTGCAGAGATCGGAAGTGTGATCTGAGCTAGCATCGTCGAATCTAGATCGCAGCATTAGACTGCCGGATCTGGATCGGAGCATCGCCGGAAAATGAACCCCCACTGCGTATTGGCCTGATGATTACATATGCTCGTGATCCCGCAAGGTCCACTGAAGAAATAGAAAAAAAAGAGAACAATGAAGAGAGCGAATGAGACCGAGCATCTTACATAGCCACAACACCAAAGATTGAGAATGAGCCGCCGGAGTTGAACCGCATTGATTACCGCTGGAGATGTGGTCAGATCACGGATGTAGACTCCAAATTTTTTAATTCACTTATGGCCTTGAGGCGTGTCATTGCACCCTTCAAGGACTCCAAATTTAGTTCCACATCACGAATGTAGACTCCATACTTGGAGGACTGATCCCATAAACAAGTTGCAACGTTCAAGATTGGGCTCACACAATCCATAACACTTTTAATTTGGTGCAAATTAACGTGAAACATAAATCAAAATTCAACAAAGAAGAGAAAGAATGTTTAGCAGCAGTGCTGCAAGAAGATGAAAAATTGAAAAATCAAAGCAACTTGTTTGAGACAAGTAACCATGTGAGTCTTTCTACTTTCTTAATGAAGTCAACACAAAAGCTATGGACCCTTCTATTGGCAGAGCTTCATGGCAATTGTCATTGTTTCACACTAGTGGGTCCAGCAAGCAATGTTTTCTTTTTTTCTTTTTTTCTTTTGTCAACATATATCCAGCAAGAACTATTGGTGGTAATGGTAACTTGGTATACGTTTCCAGTAATTAATATATATATTTTTTTTTCCTTAGAAAATATTGCAAGTTGAGATTTTATTAAGAAAGAGAGCATTATTGCATGAAAGGGATGCTAGCCCATAAAAAGACGGACAGTGAAAACACTCAAAATACTTTGAAATCTAAAAAAAAAAAATAGACAGTGAAATCACATACAAAATGTTGAGTATTTTCACTGTGGTGAGTGTTTTCACTGTGTAGGGTATTTTCACTGTGTGAGGTGTTTTAACTGTGTTTGGGGCAGTTTCGCTTTTTTCGGTAAAATATTTTCACTGTGAACCTCTTGGTATACTTGAGAGATTTGAGGGGCTTCTTAGTATTCACCCCTTTATTTTATTCCCCACTTTATTATTATTATATAAAACTCAGTTTGTCCTATGTGGTGGCCCTCAGAGGCCTTCCTTTCCTCATTCTTTTCTCTCTTTAATTCATTCTTATAAACTCTTTCTTAATATTGTTTCATGTCATATTTTATTTTATTTTATTGTATATTTGATTTTATTTTATTCCCCACTTTTAACTTCCATTTATATCAAATTAAATTAGGATTTCATTGTATGGTTTCTATTTTCATTAAATTATTTCTTCTTGGTATCTTAAGTTATAAGTGGATACTATATTCTTTAGACTATAAGATCATCTTCAATTTAAAATGGAAGTGACATGGTTGTATACAAAAAGTATTTTTTATTTTTATTTTTATTTTTTTCTTATAGAATGTATTTTTGGAAGGTTAGCCAATAGTACTTGAGATTTTAGAATTAAGACTGTTGATACTTGATAGTGGATGAAATGATAAATTTAGATCATGGGGTTAGATTTTTATAGTTGCCGCGCGGGATGACTACTAGTTAATATAAAATACATATATACACCAGCATTCTCTTGTTTTGCAATGAGATTAATAACCTTTTTCATTTGAAATCGGAGAATATATTCGCTTGAATTTAAGGTACTAGTAGATACATTTCCTGTATTTGTTATTATGCCAACCATTCATTATTTTTTCTTTTAATAAGCAAAAAAGATAATCTTATTGATTATTAAAAATGAAACAAGATACTATACATAAACCAAAAAGGCCAACATCAGAAATTGCCCACCAAAAAAATTTTCTACCAAAAACCTGACCACCCTTGCAATAATTTCTTTCAAATACGTGCAATATCTACCACATTGAAATCCCCACTATTGCACCAAGACCCTTTCAATATTTCTTTCAAATCTAATAATTTAATGATGAACCATCACTTATGATACCAGCACTCAACAAAAATTTTCTGAAAAATTAGATTAAAATGGACAATAAAGATTTATATATGCAAGCTAGTACTATATCAATTTCAATATGCAGTGAAAAGTAATAATAGTTTATATCAGATGCACATGGTAGATGAAATTAAAATGAATATAAAGTTTATAAGATAATGGATGGAATTAAATTGGATTTAACCCCTTTTTTTTTTTTTTCTTTTTTATTATCTAAGAATATTTTATTGCCATTTCAAACACCAGGGAATCACGTGGAGCTGATGGTCCAGCAATATCTAGATAAGATTTTTAAGATTAGTTAGTCATTAAATCAATAAACCTACTTTTTTAAGGCTATATATATGTCCGGTGTGAAACACATTGGTTATGATCGACATACAATGGGTAATTGTACATTTGTTTGGGACCCCCAACTCTGTCTGAGTTGGGTCAGTTTGACATTCAAACCTACTTCAAGATATCAGGGTCGTCTCAGAGCATTCAGTGGCTACATCATCTCCAACTCTGGATTTAAAAGTGATGCAAATCCATCCATTTTTTAAATTTAGATGAAAATATAGTGCTCCAATGGCGGTAGGGCTGCAAATGAGCCAATCCTCTTGTAAGCAGCTCGCAAACGCGTTCGATAAGAGTTCGACTCGAGTTCATTTTTTTAGTAAACAAACCAAGCTCAAGCCTTAAATTTAAGTTTATTTAACAAACAAGCTAAGCTCAAGCACACATAGACTCGGCTCGTTTTTATTCCTGAACAAGCTTGTCAGTAGGCTCGTGAACAAGCTCATTATATACTTGTGTTTAGACTCATAAAAAAAAATTATAATTTAGACTTGAATAAGCTCAACGTATTCATGACTTTATTTTTTTTGGCTTGAATTTTTTATTTCCAATATAAACCAAGTATATTGAAGTCATTTTTTAAGCTTTCTACATTAATTTTTAACTTTCGATCTCTTATTGTAATTTAAGGTTGCAAATTAATCAAGTCGTTGGTGAATAGCTCGCGAATAAGCTCGATAATAAACAAGCCAAGCTCAAACATACCAGAGCTCGACTCGTTTCACTTAGGCTAAAGCTCGGCTCGAACTTAAATAATCAAGCTTTTGACAAAGCCAAGCTTGAGCAACCCAAAGCTCGGTTTGGCTCGGCTCGTTTGCAGCCCTAAATGGCGGATAGATTCAAAACTAGATGTAAAATGCATTGGATCCAAAATTTGATCCAATTTGGATCTAGTTTTAGATAAATCTATTTTTTCCATAATATATAAAAATGTATGAAAACTTGTACTTGATTTATAGGAAAAGATCTAGCAATAAAGAGATGAACTAAAATATACTCCCTCCATCCCATAAAAATTGGCCTCTTCCAAAAAACACGCATATTAAGAAAACTCAATAATGCATTGATTTGTAATCTTTTTCACATTTTATTTTCAAAACTACACTTTTTCTATAATTGCATTTAATGTCATGTCAATGCATTCTTGGAATAATAAAGGATAATATGAGAAAGATGAAAGAAATATAACTTGACTTTTCAAAATGAACTATCATTTTAGGACAGCTAAAAAAGGAAAGAAGACCTATTTTTGTAGGACGGAGAGAGTATATATAGATGGTGCAACTTGCTTGGAGCATGGATCCAAATGGTTGGCTATCTCTCCTAGATCCAAAAATTGAATTTGAATTAAGTGAATGAATTCAACTATTTGAGTTACTCTAAAACTATTAAAAATGGTTTGACATTTGAGTATATATATATATATATATACAGAATTGATCAGTTCCGGAAGGCAGGCAACGAAATTTCATTCCTTACCTTCTCATCACCGTTCATTTTATTGGAGAGTGATCCAATGGTTGGCAAACATTATAACTCAAAAGAAACAATAGGCTCTCATCATTACCTTTCTCTCACATCAACTAGTACAACATTTAATGGTGTGCAGCCATCAAATCACCTTTCCCACATTGGTATGCATATATTTAAATAAAATAATACCAAGTACATGTACTAACCTTTGAGTAATCCACAAGACACCATCTCCTCCGACCATCCATCTCCGGCGACCTCCCACAAGACTGCATCTCCGGCGACCATCCATCTCCGGCGACCTCCCACAAGAGTCCATCGTCGGCGACCCTATATTTTCGGCGATTAGTCATACAAACAATAATACTGTAGTTTAATTGTGCAAGTAGGTGATTAATATTGAAAAAAGAATTTTTTTCAGAAATTATATTAAAGTTAATGTAAGAATCAAGTGAAGGGCAACTTAAACATTTTAATGTAGAGAAGTTGAGAGAAATATCAAATATGTTGTTTGTTTGTTCACTAATATAAAGAAAGAATACAATATTTCACAAATAATGTTAAATTGTGTAATCACATATGTCATTAATATTATAATTTTTGATTAAAAAATTTAATGTGTTTGACACGTGGCAGAAATATATTATTTTGTATTATTTGATTGTATTAAATTTCAAATTATTGGACACGTATAAGAAAATGTGACCTTATAATGAAAATGTATAATTTTTAAAATAGGTGGAAAAAATTAAGTGGTATTATGAATTTAAAAAAAAATACATACGGGGACATGTGTCAGTAATCTGATATGATGTGACTAACCATGTGATCTCACTTGTTCACTAATTAATCGGGCGATCGGGCCATCGAAACAATGGATGAACCATGTGATCTCACTTGTTCACTAATTAATCGGGCGATCGGGCCATCGAACCAGTGGATGAACCATGTGATCTCACTTGTTCACTAATTAATCGTGCGATCGGGCCATCGAACCAGTGGATGAACCATGTGATTTCACTTGTTCACTAATTAATCGTGCGATCGGGCCATCGAACCAGTGGATGAACCATGTGATATCACTTGTTCACTAATTAAGCGGACGATCGGGCCATCGAAACAGTGGAGGAACCATGTGATCTCACTTGTTCACTAATTAATCGGGCGATCGGGCCATCGAACCAGTGGATGAACCATGTGATCTCACTTGTTCACTAATTAATCGTGCGATCGGGCCATCGAACCAGTGG
>JAESVK010000714.1:599450-613607 GCA_017140935.1 Hamamelis virginiana | reverse complement strand
CCCTTTAGGATTGGTTTTAGGGCATACCTCTAACACAACTTAGCTATCAAATGCACCCTAAATATCCATGCCAAAGCCCCGAGACAATTCGAGACAAGATCGACAGTCATTCAGAGCTTTTGTGATCCAAAGGACAGTACTGCCCTTCAAGTCACAGAAGGCCTTATTTTCTATCAAGCCTGGCTCAGAATATCATGAAATTTAGTAGGGACATTCCTAGACTCTCTAAAAACTAAATGCAAGAAGAACCGACTCAACCTGACCTAAAAACCTACATGCGATAATGACCTCTAACTAACTACACAAAGGAGTACTATGAGTGACTTTGGGTTTCGACACCCTATTCCTCTCTAAATCATAGGCAACCATTCATGACCCTTCCCATGGTCAAAAATGGATGTCTGCAGAAGCCCCTCGTTGATGTTCATGGCTTCGCTAGTGAATATCAACGAAACAAAATAACATCCCATTTTTTCCACAACAAAAGAGGGATAATCAACTATTTAAAAACATCGACCAAATCATCATTCTTGGAAGTCCTACACACACCTCCAATGATCTTAGGGGACCTCAGTCCTTTATGGAAATCTTATACACATTTCCAATCATCTTATCCTAAGAGGAAATCCCTTAGCAACGAGGCGAGCTTTAAACCGTTCAATGGTGCCATCAGACTTGAGTTTCATTTTAAACACCCAACGAGAACCAAAAATATTTATAGTAAGATGCCATGGAACAAGTTCCCATGTTTTATTCTGGGACAAGGCAAGAATTTCGTCTTGCATAGCAGCAAGCCAGTGAGGACTCTGGAGAGCCGTTTGCAAGGATTTGGGTTCAGAGGTATCATTGGGTTGTAAGGTTAGCAATGCTTGGTGAGAACGGGCCTTACTTCGCGTGATCAACGGATGGGAATTGTGAGGTACAGTAGTGGGAATTGCAGCACTGGAAGATAAATGTAAATCAACAAATAAATTTGCCGAGATGTCGGGCAAGGGAGAAATGCATGTGGTGGCAGCCATAGAGAGAGAACTTAGCTGAGATGGCAGAATAGGCTCGGTGGTAGAAGTGGGAGCAGTCACGGCAGCAGTAGTGGGCGAGTGAGGCTTGGTGATAGTGATAGGAGCAGCCACGGCAGCATCAGGTGGCTCTTGTACTGTGGTCCCACATAGCACTATCAAGAGGTTCAGTTGAGGTAGGATTGTGAGCAAGCATGGTGTTTGCAATAAAATCATGCACATTGCTGACAGTGGATTGTGGCAAGTGGCAGGCAGGTGTAGTGCTTGACCCAATATTATAAGGAAGGGCTACGTGTGACATTCTACTGTCATGTGGCATAACAGAGGGAACAATTCCATTATGTGGCATGAATTTAGGGGCAGCAGAACCCGTGGCACGTTGCTGATAGTTATAAAAAATATCTGGAAAATGAGATATAGTGCCACTGGCTTGTGACGGTGC
Organism: Hamamelis virginiana; assembly: GCA_017140935.1. Classification (NCBI taxonomy): domain Eukaryota; kingdom Viridiplantae; phylum Streptophyta; class Magnoliopsida; order Saxifragales; family Hamamelidaceae; genus Hamamelis; species Hamamelis virginiana. Next base: position 612,149 of record JAESVK010000714.1, on the reverse strand, counting down.
CAGTAAGAGCTTCGGATCAGCATAGGGAAAAATAGCCTCATCAAACACAACATGGCGATATAAATACACCCATTTGGAAATGGGATGAAGGCACCGATAGCCTTTGTGTGTTGGACTATAGCTAAGAAAAATGCATGGATAGGACTTGTGACCAAATTTATTCTTTGAGTAGTCACGTAAATAAGGAAAACACCTACAACCAAAGACTTTGAGCATGGAATAGTCGGCATGAGTACCATATAATTTAAAAAACGGAGTATCCATTTGGAGAGCCGAGGTGGGAAGGCGATTAATCAGATAGACTGCAATTTGAAAAGCTTCAACCCATAAACAATGAGGCATATTGGCATGAAATAGCATAGTAAGACCAGTTTCCACAATGTGACGATGCTTTCTTTCGGCCACCCCATTTTGTTGAGGTGTGTGAGGACAAGAAATGTGACGTATAATACCACACTGTTCCAAGTGAGCTAAGAATGCTGTTAATTGAAATTCACTGCCACCATCAGACTGAAAATTTTTAATTTTGGAATCAAATTGATTTTCAACCATTCTTTGAAAAGTAAAAAAGGTAGAAAAGAAATCTGATTTATTTTTCAGTGGATAGAACCACGTAAAGCGAGAAAAGTCATCCACAAAAATAACATAATACCGAAGGTGCTGAGTGGAGGCAAAAGGGGCTGGACCCCATAAGTCACAGTGAATTTTGGCTAAGGGAGCAGTGGAAATAATATTATTTAAAGAGAAGGGTAGACGACACCCTTTACCCATTTGACAACTACTACAAACACACTCTTTATTTATCCAAGAAGAAACATCAAAAACATGCTTAGACTGTAAAACATGAAGTAATTTAGAATTTGAATATCCTAAACATTGATGCCAGAGTTTAACAGGTGCTTGTTGTAAGAACCTAGAATTTTAAATTGCTAATTATGTGCTTAAATGTTAAATTAGAATGGCTATAAGTTGATTTATGTGTTTATATGCTATATGTTAGTTGATAATGAGATAAATAAACTGTTGTGATTGTATTTTTGAAATGTGTGGGAAGTGTAGATTATTATAGAAGGTTGTTTTTGTGAAAATGTGGGTGTTTAGAAGTAAAAATAACTTGATTTATATAAAAGGTTTTGTGAAATTACCAAAAGGTTTTAAACAATTCAAATAAGGACATTTGTGTCCTGATTTCATTTCAAATTGGATATGTATCCACCGTTTATCAAAACCTTCGACAACCTTCGGGAGAGTTGGAGAATTGAGAACTGAGAGTGAGAGAGGGAGAGAACAGCTAGGAGCTATCAGATTCTCGCCGGATTTTCTGTTTGATTTCAATTTCGAAAGTGTTAAAGGTGAGTTTATGTATATGTAATAAATTGTTTCTATGTAATTTTCGGATTTGAAGAGTTTGGATGCTTGGTTATGAGTTTTGATAATGGGTATAGTGTTTAAATTATGTTTTTGGATTGAGTTCATGATAAAAATGAGTTTTTGATTGGAGTTTGAAGTTGTTAAAGCTTGTATGGTTTGTAATTTTGAGTTTATGAGTTTTTGAATTTGGTTCAAAATGAATCTTGAAAATTAAACACTTGTTTTGAATAATTGTTGTGAGTTTTATGTTTTTGAAGTTTATTTTAATGAATTTGAAGGTTTAGAATTGTTATATGATGATTTGGTAAGTTTTTGAAAAGCTTGAAGCTCGTTAATGGCGGTTCTGCAGGTGCTTAGTAGACTAATGCATAGTGATTAGTCGACTACTGATGTTAAATCGTGTTTCAGGGTTGCTGGTAGTACATTAGTCGACTAATGTTAGGTGCCTAGTCGACTAACCGAGCCTTAGTCGACTAATACTATGTGTTTAGTCGACTAACCGAAAATCAGCTCTCGGGAATTTTTCACACCCTGCAACTTCTAGTCGACTAACACGATTGACCTAGTCGACTAACAAGTCCTAGTCGACTAACAAACCCTTGTCTAGTCGACTAATGCAGTCCAAGTTTGAATATTTCATATTTTTGCTTAAATTTCTTCATTTGATATTCGTGTTGAGTAATCTTTGCATGCATAGAAATCATATGAAACTTAATTGATGCATATTTAAAGGCTTTAATGACATTGTTTTTATTAAGTGAGTTATTAATGTTAATTATGCATAATTGTTGTTGTTCATTATTAATGCCTCTTATTTGTGATTGATAGGTGACTCACAGAGCTAGTCCCGTCTGCAATAAATTATATTTAGTTCAGCAATACAGGTAGGGAAATTTATGATTCTTGTTATAAACGATTATGCTTGTATGCTTGTGATAAGATGAAATTGAATTGAAAGGTTTATGTATTATGATTTCATTATTGGATGAAGTTTATTGTTATGAAAAGCATTGCATTATTGATTAAAGTTTTGCAATCATGATAGAACTTGCACTTTGGGGCAGTACTGGCTTTTGAATTATGGAAAATGGAGAAATAAGTCGAAAAGTGATGAAATGTGATCAAAGGATTGTTATGTAATTTGTCAAAAGATTGTTATATGAATTGTTTCAAGGATTGTTTGAAAAGCAGTACTTGCCTAGGTGGAAGCGAAAGGGGCTATATCGTGATTTTCTAGGCTGAAGAGATGTTGTAAGGCCTAAGACTGGATCTTTCTATAGCGCTGCTTTGCTCACCTATTGGTTGTTGAACCACCTCGAGGAACATATAATGGACATGAAAGTTATTTTACTTTGCATTGCATTATGTTGTGAATTGAAAGTGGATTGTGATTGTGCTAAGTTTATAATTTATAATTGTTTTAATGAGGTTGTACGTTTTCCTACTGAACTTCGTCTGTTAGCTCACCCCTGCTTAATTGCAATCCCCCAGGTGAACGTGTTGAACTTAGCCGTATAGAGATAGGATTTGGAGGAACATGTTTAAGATTTTGAGGAATGTCTGTACATTCTAATTATACAATCCTTGTACTTCTTTTACATTTACACTTGTAAATGTTGTATAGTTAAGTTTTATTTTTTTTTATCCTATAAGCCAGGGTTGTTGGCTTATCTTGTTTTCTTTTTAATCGTTATGGGCGTTTGTATGACATGACATTTGCACACCTTTGTGGGTTTCTTTTGAGTTTATTAAGATAATTCAAATTGTTTCATCCCATTCTTGGTCTATTCCGATATAATGCATAATATCGTCATAGAATAGGTTTGGGTCGTCACACTTGTCCAGACTTGATTGCTGTTAATGCTTCAATAGCTCCCCCTTGATCCAAATCATATAGGTCACCATGTTTATGCCCCGTGGCCAATATTTTCCCCGTCAAGCAATCCTTTATCTTAAAACCAGAATCACAAAATTCAAACAGACATGAGTTATCTTTGGTTAATTGACTAACAGAAAGGAGATTCCTCTTTAAAGCAGGAACAACCAGTACCTCATGAAGATCTAAATGTCCATGAGAAGTGGGAAGCATGGTAGTACTAATATGAGAAATATTGAGTTTAGAACCATCTCCTACGACAACACGATCACAACCAGTGTAAGGCTTTGAACATGAAAGATTACCTGCATTAGAAGTCATATGAGATGTAGCCTCGGTGTCAGTGTACCAATTATTATCTGAATCCTAAGTCTCAGTAAGTGTGGTTGTGGCTAAGGCTTGAGAGAGACTAGCATCAGGTTCATAGGATTAATCATAACGGAACCAACATTTGGTAGCGGTGTGACCAACACGACGACAAATTTGGCATTGTGGGCGATCAGTGCTTGAAGATGGAGGAGGGGCTTGGTGATATTGATCATTGTGATTGGTTTGTTGAACACCATCATGGGAAGGAGCTTAATGAGGAGTTGGAGACTGGGAAAATTACTGAGGTGGAAAAGAACCACGACCTCTTGGAGAAAAAGCAAAATTGTTGGACCGACCACCACGAGGAGGAATGACCTCTCTCACCATTACGTCGTACCAGTTAAGTCTCGTTTCTCCTCCATATTAGTGCTATCATGGCACATATCATAATTTTGGAGAGCATTGACAAACTGACTGAAAGTTGGAAATGGAGGTTTGGAAAGCATGGTAGTAATAACAACATCATATTTTTTTTTCAAGACAGTGAGAGAGTTGCACTGTTTTTTCTTCGTCAGAAATGGGTTTTTGGATGGCAACAAGATTATCACAAATAGTTTTAAACCGTGTGAGAAAATCATTCAGGGAAACATTGTATTTTTTTGGAAGCTGCAGTTGACGCTTTAATTGAAGTTCTTTTTCTTTTGTAGCTTGAAGATATATTTCTTCTAAGCATATCCAGATTTCACGGGCTGTGGACATCCCAATCACATGAACTAGTGCTTCTTTGGAAATTATCTTGGTGATCCAACTACGAAGCATGAGGTCGGTATGATGCCATTCGTCAAATGCTGTATTTGGAACCTCTTTGGACAACTCATTCATTTTTGTTGGCAAAGGTGCATCTTCAATAAGATGATCAACAAGCTTAAGGCTTTGAATGAGGGGAAAAATCTGCATTCGCCAGATAAGGTAATTCGAAGCATTCAATTTCACTGAAACAATGGTAATCAATTGATAAAGATTAGAGGTAGAAAGGGAGAAGGAAGATGACGTTGAGGAGGCAGCCATAGCAGAGTTTGTATTGGGATCGTGAGGCTCTGATACCATGAAGAAAATAAAGACTTGATGTTGTAGGATTGAAAACTGACACTCACAAAACGTGAGTCTTTGATTTATTCATATTGTATTTATAACAAATAAGAGATAATAGTTACATTATTGGATAAGCTTAAAATGATAATAACAAAGGCTGAAAATCTATCCTATACGTTAGGTGGCTAAGCTCCCAATATCCTGAGATGATAGCTCAGAAGAAGTTGCCTCCTCTTTATCTTTGATAGCAGATGTGGCAGATGTGACATCCTTATCATATATATCGCCCAAGGGGTAAAATCACAAAAATGTCCCTAAAAAATGAAGAAAATACAGCGAAAATGACTGTTTTGGGAGGCCATTACTGATAGTTGCGCACTACTACTGGTTTTTTTGTGTTGTAGAAATTTGACAACATTAGACACCTAACTTCAATTGCTTGTATCTTTCTTATTCGAACTCCGATTTGGGTAATCTTTATATGCTTAGAAGACTTGAGAAGTCTAGTTTCTTTCCATGGTAGTCTCATGTTTTGATTCATTTTGGAAAGAGATATATTCTAGAAATACACTGATCGGTCATTTTTTGCACTAGTTGACTTTATTTGCTTATATATATCAAACCGTTTGTCATTTGGCCTTGAAATTTGATATGTAGCATCTAGACACACTTAGAAGTATGCCATATAATCCCCGTGACATTTGAAGACCTCCAAGACTGTTCTCTAAGTCTCCACTTTGTATCCGAAAGCATCCATTTTATTGTATTTTACCTACAAGGATGACAATAAGACATTAAACACAATATTAACTAAGTATGCAATATAAGAATAAACATAAAATCAAAAAAGACCAGAAAGCTAAGTAAAAAGAACATGATTGCACCGCAATCACTTTTCTCTTTGGTAAGAGAAAATGTTGTTAAATCATTGCCCAACTTGTCCGCCATTGTATTGAAAGAAAGGTTCAACACCCACTTCTAGATAGAAAAAAGAGTGGGGGAAATTCGCTAAAGAGAGAGTACCATAATAAGGGATTGTTTTGAAGATATAAAAATTTAACCAAATTGTTGGGGCATTTAAAACGATGAGAATGGTTTAATATAAGAAATTGTAAACTATCATGCTTTAAAAATTAAGAGTAATTGTGAACCAGCCAACCTAGATCGGGAGGCCTCTTGCTCACTTTGGGGGTGTTTTCTTGAGTGGATTGTGGATGATGTTTATCCGTCTCGATTTATCCTTCTCTATTATCCTTCTCTATTATCCACGTTTATCCTTCTCTATTATCCACTCAAGATTGAGATTTTGAAAAAAGGATGAGAGTTTATAAAAAACTAGGAGTCCCCACCTTATTTTTAAGGAACAAGGAAACCACAACAAAGAGTTTTATTTTCAATAAAATGTTGATCCCATATTTTGGAAAAGCATGGTCTTTTGAATCAAAGTTGGATTCGGGGGCTAGGTTACGAAGTGGAAAGGTTCCAAGGAACTGCTTGTAGGCACCCACCTGACCCTAATTAAAGGTCTCCTAATTAATTTTGGGCTTTATCAAAATCTTTTCAAAATAATCCTATCATATCTAATCAACCAAGAAAGTAGTATATAATACTAAATAATAATAATAGATAATACAAAAGAATACAAGAAACCTAATGATCATAGGAGACAAGAGTCATCCTAAGATTGGACTTGCATCCTATTGACTGCCTACGTACCTTATCAATTGCTTGACAAAGATCAAAGTCCACGTAGTTCGATTACCCTAGGACTCTCCTATTGTAATTAACTATATCCTTGAAGGTATTCTACTTATCTAAGACTCTATCTTCGAGAGTTAGTGTTTTTTTAAAATACTTCATCTTTCAAAATGGGAGTTTCATCCCAAAACAATTTCTTTAATTTTCTTTTGAAAACACTCAAAAATAGACTCCTAAACAAGTTGAAATTCCTCTTTAGATGTAGTTTTTACGACAAAGGAGAGTCCTAGGTGAAGCCAAGTGGCTTCCCTATCCTATAAGTCCCTAACTACATCTTAAAGTTATCTAAACAACCCAAAATAGTAAAACAATGCATGCTGGAATTTATAAAAAAAAATGCATGAAAAATGGACTAAACAATTAATAAAAAATGCATGAGAATGTCCTAGATGCTATCTAATTATTCTATGTGAACCTAGGCATGTTTCTAGGTTGGTTTGATCCTAAAAAATGACTTTTAGTACACTTTAAAGGTACTTTCAATCTATGGACAGATTTGAACATACCCTTTAAAATGAACTAAAGCCCATGAAAATAACAAATAAAAAGAGTGAGAATGACTAATATTTAACCTAATATGCATACTAAAACTATCATCAAAACATAGCATTTAATCACAAGGGAAGGGACTCACCTTTGCATGCTCCCTCGAACACGTATTATATATCAATCAAACATTCAAAGTGATAAAAATAAACTATGATACTGTTCCCGGTGAAAAGCGACGGTCTCGAGACCTTTGGTGTAAGGTCTGAATGCGCGGGCATGCCAGGGCTCAAGAGCCCAAAGACCGTGTGAACACGACCTCTAGCACCTTCTAGGCCGAGAATCTAAGAAAGGTCTTAGATGCCTAGTCGGTCACTTTGGAATTGAGATTAGAATTGAAATTAAAATCAAGCGATTGACGAAAATCAGAGGTTAATCCTCTTGGGTTCTAGTGTTAGAAATCTAAAAGACTTTAAAAGATAATGACTTGAAATAGGGAAAATAAATTAGATATAAAGGAACTCATTAATTGAAATTAAACTAAATGGAATTGAAATACAAAAGAAATACTTGCAATGCTTAGATGAACAAAATGAGAAATAAACTCCATTGATAACTAAAGTAAAATTAAACTATGAAATTGGAAAACAAAGGATGCAATTACAAACTAACCGAAGGTGGACAGATTACTGCTACTGGAGACGTTGATTAACTACTGTAAATGAAGACTGGAAATTGCTTTGAAAATGCTGAACTGCTACTGGAAATTAACTAAAACTAGAGTGATTTGCCATGGGCTGGTTTGGAATGAGTTGGTTGTCCCTCTCGGCTGCTGCTGATGCTTCATATAAATAGATGGTGGCTGTTAACCGCTACTGCCCACTTCCTCTTTCCCCCTTATTTGTTGGGCCATAATCCCACTTCGTTTCATAACTACCCAATGCACGTTCTTCTGGCCTATGTTTCTCACTTTCTTTAACTGCTACTGGGTGTTGTTTTGCTGCCAAGAGTCTTACAATATTTGCCATGTGTCATGTCTTCACTAGACTGTTTTAACCTCTAATTAGCACTTGCTCACCATGCTAAACTGCTATGCTTCACGCCAAGCTGCCACGTGACTAATCTTTCATATTCTAAAAGCTTATTTCAGCTTTGCACGTGGCACCACTTGTTGGTAATATGCCCTAATAGCCAATCTTACTGGTGTAATTTAGGACATAAAGTTGATTCATGTATTAATATTATTCATTAATAATATGGGCTTTTGATTATCATGTATTCTTCTGTTATTATATTCATGATAAGTCCTTAGAAGGAATGTCAATATAAGATCTCAAGAGTTGAGATTAGGAGACTTATATTGTTAAAGATTTCTTTCTTAGATATTCCTAGTCATAGGATTATTTATTGGGCATTAATAATCCGGATAGACTAGCACAGGTTATGTCTGCTCAATATGGAGAATGACTAGTCTCAAGTCATTTGTGTAATGACACTAGGACAAACCTGTGGGTGCTTGTTTGAGAACAAGTACATTGAATGTGATCATTGATTGAGTTTGTTGAATGGAGTTTTACTTACATGTCAAACAACAACTCAGGGTTACAATGATGCAAGTGATCCTTAGACCTGAGGCACCATAGATGTCCTGTGTTAGGGATATTAGGGTTTGATAGTACAATGTACATATCCTAACCATGGAATTTGTGTATGTACTCATTGGCCCTAGTATACCTGTCATGGGGACATATGAGTGTACAACAAGGAATCTATCACTCTCAGTAAAGAGAGGGAATGCCTCATATTATTCTCAAAGATATAATTCATATAAGTCTTTGGCCAAAGCAGTTGGGAATAAGAAAACTGTTTCTTGAGTATCCCAAGGTTGAATTTATATTTTGAGAATCACATACAAAATGTTAAATTAGGGTTTGACATATTATCCAATACCCAAGTAATTTAACTAAGGCATTGTTTGATGGAAGGATCGAATTGTATCTTAATTGTAACTGAAGGGTTCACTGTGTTATGATTAACCTTCACACAACCTAGGGTGTGTCTTGACATATTGCTAGATGTCACTCAGGACTAGTAGAGGCCAAAGAGAAATTGATTTCTCAAAAAGAAAATTAGAAGAGTTCTAATTTGAACCATAAATAAAAGTAGTTTTATTTGAAGGATAATTTATTATCCTAATTCCTACTATTAGGTTGTTGTGAACCTAAGAGGTCACACACATATAGTTGGCAGCTTCATTTAAAGAAGAAGAGAGAATAATATGCAAATATTAATTAACTAGAATTTCAAGTTTTCGAAATTTGAAATTTGAAATTTGAAATTTGAAATTTGAATTTTGAATTTTTTTGAAATTTGAAATTTTGAAATTTGAAATTTGAAATTTGAAATTTGAAATTTGAAATTTGAAATTTGAAATTTGAAATTGTCATGAGATGACAAGATAATTAAAGATTTCAAATAGTTAATTGAATTTCAAGTTAGTTGAAATTTGAATTTGAAATGGTTTCAAATTATAGATAAGATGACACATTATCTTATCATTGCATTTATAATTTGAATTTGATTTATTTCAAATTTGAAATATAGTTACTATCTATCTTACAAGTGAGCTAGCACTCATAAAATAGATAAAAGGAAGAGAGGTGGCCGGCCATAATATAGTGAAGAGGTTCAAAAGTGTTTTTGAAATATTCTTTAGCCATCTCCTCTCTCTCTCTCTCATTTCTTGAAGCTTGCAACTAGTGTGGATTACTCTTGGAGGCTCTCAAGTTAGGGGCTGCACCTTCATTAATCCTACTCTTAAGGCTTTCAATGTAAGTTATTTATATTGTTTTATGTATTGATTATATAGCTTATACAATCATCATGTGATCTTGGTTCACATTCCATTGAGAAAAATTTTATTCCGCACGTTTCCATGGGATTCTTTCACCACTCTATTCACTCTTATATGCCTACGTGGCAATTTTTAATAATGCCCACGTGGCATTTTTTACAGTAAACACTTTGCCCCCTATTTGGAGTTTAATTAAAAATTAAATTTCAAATATGTTCAGATAAGTTCTAAAGCCCTTTCACCTTATCTCACGAAATCCCAAAAAATCTGCCGTTTGTTGTTATTATCACCTCTATGGGAAATCAAATCCTCATTAGTACCGGGACTACTCTGATTTGATTTGAACTGGTTCCTGTCTTCTCAAACTTTTCGTCTTCCTTTTTCTTCCTTCGTCTTCTTCTTGTTTGCCATACCTTCAAACCATGTCTACTCATACTTCTACTCCGCCATCACCAGACTCTGAGAAGTTTTCCGATGACCTTCGAGAGCAACTTGATCCAGTGATCAACAGTCACGTAATCTCTTCCAACATTATTGGTCCTTTCTTTCAGTGCCCTTCTATTCCTGAACTTTTACATTCTTATTATCCTTTATTTGTGAATGAAAGTTTAATTTTAGAATCCAAAGGTCTAAACTGGTCTGAATGGGCAAAAACCCAAAGAACTTGGCCAAAACCTAGTTTTGATTGGAAAACTTGGGTTGATAAACTTGAACCCCAGTTTGGACCTCTTTGGAAAGACCTAGGGATTGATCACCACATCCAGTTGAGTACAAACACTATTCCAATGGATAAAAACCTTTTGGCTGCTGCATCTTGTTTTTGGAGTCGTTCTCTTAATGCCTTTCTCTTCCCTTGTGGCCCCATGTCTCCCACTATTTTGGATATATGTGCATTGACGGGCCTTTCGCCAATCGGAGACCTCCCTTCTGCCATTTTTGATCCTGAGTCAGACTTAGATTTCTCTTTCTCTAATGCCACTTCTTCCTCTACTGTTTATCAAAAATCTGAGTATCAACCCAACACCTTCTCTCCCAATATATCTCAGTAAGAACACTGTGCTTTCCTGTTAATGTGGTTGTGCCAATTTGCCTTATGTGTTTCTGCCGGACAAATGACACAAGAGTATCACCGGATCGCAATAGCTTTAGCATCAGGCCGAAAGCTGGCCTTAGCTCCTTTTGTCTTGTCTCATCTGTATAGAGGTCTTGCAGAAATTTGTAAAAGGTCTTTATGTATAACTGGAGGTCCTCTTTGGTTATTGCAATTGTGGTTCTTTGAATATTTCCCAGACCTTTTCCAATATACAATCATCTCAGAGGCCTACCCAACTTATGGTTTTAAGTGGGTAAGGCCTTACTTCGAACCAAATCTTTTTCTGAGTATATTACCTTTTTCTGGAAGATTTCATTTGATCGTTCTGATTCTTTATTCTTTCCTTTTGGCTGTCGCCAATATGGTTCTTCATGGTTCACCCTTCAGCCCCCTTTTGTCGGTCTTCACCTTATTGAACAGAAATTGATATGGGCTTCCTACCTTGTTGGTAGAGAACTCCATTCTGGTGGCAATTTTGATCCCATGAATAAGAAAATAGGGATAGAGTACTACTCTCCTAATCTTCTTAGTCGACAGTTTGGGTTTACTCAATGCTTTCCTGCACTACCGTTTCTGTATTCTGTGAACTGCCCTCCTCACTCACGGAGAGTTTATGATCAAGGTGATAAATTGAGAGAAATGAACTCTACTTACCTGGATAATCTAAAAGATTTTCTTCTTCCCCATCTCCCAAATAAACCTTCAACCACTTTATCTTTTAAGCTTTGGTGGCTCGATTGCTTCAAGAGGGTGTCTAACCGTGGTCTCCACATTTTACTTGACTGATTATCCAAGGCCTTAGAGCCAATCTCCAGAAGTGAAAAGCCCATAAAGCCTCCTAAAGTTAAAAGGACAGGAAAAACAGGTAATCTTCTCCACTTGCTTCTTAATTTCCCAAGAAGGAATACCTCTTCTTATACTCTTCTTGTTTCACGTGTAACAGCCTCTGTTGGTTTGCCTTCAGCCACTATTCCAAGCACTGATCTTCCAAAAGTACTTTCAAAAAGGAAAAAATCAACCCCTAAACCTGGACATGGTCCCCGCAGGTCATCTGATAGATTAAAGTATTTTTCAAAATCTTCTCCCAGCTCGGGTAGCACTGTCCCAGTTGAGATTTCTGATGATGAAGGTTCTAAAGGTAGAGGTCTTGATGTGCCAGTAGAGAGTCCGCCCACCAAAAGATCAAAAACCTCTGGTAGTCCATTTCCTTCTCCTACTACAAGTCCTTTGCCAATGGAAAAAGATTCCACAGCCACTTCTACCATGTCCAATCCCCCAAATATCATATCTTCTGATATCCCTGATGATCTTGAGGCTTGGACAGCCTCTCTTGATTCAACTCCAATGCAGACTGATAATCCTTTCATTTCTTCTTCAATTTAAATACCTTTTGAGATGCCTCATGAAGCTAAAATTTTAACTGTGAAGACCCAATTCTTGAGATTTATAGAACTCCTCTCTCTAATATCTCTTTCGAAATGGCTCGCGAACTTCAAGAGCATTTTGTTTTCCTGAAAGGAATCCCCAGCTTGGCCTCCACGATAAGCTTATTGGAAAATCACGTCATCCAACTCCCGGACCTTGTGAGGGAATTTCAAGATAACTATGCAGAGAGACGTGCTTGTGAAGCTTTACTCAAACGTCGACAAGATCTTAAGGTCTCCATTGATAATCTGGTGCCCTCTATCATTAAGTCTCTCGCTGATCGTGACTCTGAATAAGGAAAATTGTCTAATCTTGCTGCTGAGACTGAAAACCTTCGCAAACAAATTGATGACCTTCAAGCTGCTCTGGTTGTTAAAGAAGATGCAGTTTCTGCTCAAAAGCACATTGTTTAGAAAACTCAACAAATGGTAGCTG
>JAESVK010000714.1:566025-599050 GCA_017140935.1 Hamamelis virginiana | reverse complement strand
AGCTGATGGCTGGAAAAACGTTGAAAATATGGGTCTTGAATACAAAGCCTCTGCATCCAACGTGCTCACTTGGGAATCTAAGGCGAGAGATGCGAAAGATAAGGAGTCTGAGGTGATGACCATATGGAGCAGAATCCTAAATGTCAACTTCTGAGTTAGGCCGTTTCAAACAATTATTTTGATGTTCTTGAACAATTTCATTTCTCATTTCCTTTCTTTGTGTATTTTGAACAATTATCTTGCACTGTTTTATTTTGGAAAGGTCTTGAACGGCCTCAACTTATTTTATGACTAAGGTTTTTGGTTCTGAACGGTCTCCCATAAGGTAGGATAATACCTTTTAAGAAACCGTCCATTGATGGACTTTATAACATTTCCAGTAGACAACTCTTGGATAGAATATGCCCTACTAGGTATCACTTTTAGTATTTTAAACGGTCCTTCCCAATTTGGGGACCACTTTCCTAATCTAGGATCTTTAGTCCCCAAAGGTAAGATAGCCTTCCATACTATATCATCAACTGAGAAGGCCTTATGTTTTACCTTTTTATTATAGGCTTTTGCTATTTTCTTTTTCTGGACCTCTATAGAATTTAAGGTTCTAAGTCTTTCCTCTGTTAGAATTTCTAATTCTAATATCATAGCCTCATTATACTCCTTTGGTAATAAATCATTTTGAAAGGCTATTCTCATTGAGGGTATTGTAACCTCCATTGGCAAAACGGCATCATGACCAAAAGTCAAGGCATAAGGAGTAGTTTTTATGCTTTCCTTATACGAAGTCCTATAAGCCCATAAGACTTCAGATAATTGAACATGCTAATGTCTTGGATTATCATCCAACATCTTACTCAAAATTTGTTTGATAGTTTTATTCACGGCCTCAACTTGTCTATTAGCCTGTGCGTAATATGGAGTAGAATTGGTAAGTTTAATTCCATACTCTCCAGCAAAAGCCTTCATCTGATCTCCCATAAAGGCCTTAGCTTGGTCAGTATTAATGGTCTCAGGCAGTCCAAACCTATGAATAATATGTTCTTTGATAAATCCTATCACAACATTTTGGTCCACTACTTTCATAGGTTTTGCCTCAGTCCATTTAGAAAAATAATCCGCGGCCACTATAATAAAACAGTGTAAATTAGAGGAAGGAGGATATATTTTACCAATAACATCGATGGCCCAACCTCTAAAAGGCCATGGTTTTATAATGTAATTTAAATCAGTGGAAGGGATATGTTGGATTTGGCCATGCTTTTGATAAGACTCACAACCTTTAGCAAATTTAATACAATCTCCTAAAACTGTAGGCCAATAATATCCGTACCTCCAAATGAGCCACCTCATTTTGATGCCAGCTTGGTGTGCTCTACAAATGCCTTCATGAATCTCCCCCATCAACAGTAAAGCCTCAGAGTTGTTAACACATTTCAACAGAAGGACTTTTTCCATTTTTCTGAAAAGTTCTCCTGCATATATCACAAAATGAATTGCAAGCATTTTGATCTTTCTATCACAAGGCATACCTGGGTTGGTTAGCCTCCTTATTATTGGTTCCCTCCAATCTTGCTGGTCTTCTTCAATATCATATATTTCAAAATTTACCTCCCTGGTTTTGATAGAAGGTTATGCTTTCTTTTCTACCACTACATTCCTTTTCGTTTGTCCTCCAAAGAGTTTAAGACTCGAAGCTAGTTGTGCTAACTCATTCGCATCTTCATTTTCTTCTATTGGTTTATGTATCAAAACCACATCATCAAATGAATCAAGTAACTGGGATGCAATAGAAAAGTATGGTAATAAAGCCCAACTATTGCATTTGAATTTACCCGCTAATTGATTCAAAATCAATTGTGAATCTCCAATGACTTCTATTATTTTCACACCCATCTCATGTAATATCTCAAGGCCTATAATTAAGGCCTCATATTCAGCTTGATTGTTACTACATTCAAAATCGAATTGATATGCATGTTTATATTTAAAACCATTTGGAGATGTAATAACTATGCCAGCCCCGGACTTTCTTTTAGTCCTTGATCCATCAAATTCTAATCTCCATGCCACATGTTCTATCATCCCCAAATCTACCTCCACTTCTTTTATGACATCATTTGGATGGTCTGCTAAAAAACCAGCAAGGACTTGACCTTTCACTGCTTTTTGTGGCATGTATTTTATCGCATAACCTGATATAGCAAATGCCCATCTTCCAATCCTACTTCTAAAAATAGGTCTTGATAGCATAAACTTTACTAAATCGGTTTTGGATATAACGTACACAGTATTTGACATAAAGTAATGTTTAAGTTTATCCACAGTATAAAACAAAGAAAGACAAACCTTTTCTATTGGAGTATATCTTTGTTCAGTACATGTAAAGGTCTTACTTAAATAATAAACGGCCTGTTCATGGCCTTGTTCATGTACTTGTGCTAACATTGCACCTAGAGACCTCTCTGCAGTTGACAAATAAAGCCTCAAACTCTTATGTGGTACATGAGGGATTAAAACTGGAGGCTTCGTAAGATACTCCTTAATTTGGTCGAAGGCCTTCTGATGCTCGGCCTCCCATTTAAACTCTTCGCAGGCCTTGAGCTTTAACAAAGGTGAGAAAATAGTAGTTCTCCCTGAAAGATTAGATATAAACCGACGCAGGAAATTAATTTGACCCATAAACTTCTGTAACTCATTTTTATTCATAGGTGGCTTAACTTCCCTAATGGCCTTTGACTTATTTTATCCACCTCTATGCCTCTTTGGTGAACTAAAAAACCAAGAAAGTTTCCAGCTCTAACTCCAAAGGTGCATTTTGCTGGATTCATCTTCAGTTTATATTTTCTCATTCTTTCGAAGGCCATTTTAAGATCTTTCAAATGATCAAGGTCTTCTTTTGATTTAACTACTATATTATCAATATAGACCTCGACGGATTTTCCTATTAAATCATGGAAAATCACATTCATTGCCTGTTGATATGTAGCTCCAGCATTAATAAGGCCAAATGACATTTTTACCCATGCATACATTCCTATGGCTCCCGGACATCTAAAGGACGTTTTATGAACGTCCTCTTCACTTATGAAGATCTGATTGTAGCCAGAGTGGCCGTCCATAAAAGATAAGATCTTATGGCCGACTGCTCTATCTACTAATAAATCAGCTACAGGCATAGGGTATTCATCCTTAGGGGTTGCAAGATTTAAATTCCTAAAATCTATACATATCCTAAGTTTGCCATTTTTCTTAATTACCGGTACAATATTTGAAACCCATTCAGTATACCTTATTGGTTTGATGAAACCAGCTTTCAACAGCCTTTCTATTTCCTCCTTGATCTTTAAGGTCACTTCCAAGGTCATCCTCCTTGGTGGTTGTTTGAAAGGCTTGAACCCAGGCTTTGTTGGCAAGCGGTGCTCCACTAAATTTCTGTTTAGGCCTGGCATTTCGTGATAATCCCAAGCGAAACAATCTTGGAATTCTCTAAGAAGTTTGATGATCTCTTCCTTAGTGTCTTTCTCCGAAAGGCCACTCACAAAGGTTGGCCTTCTATTCTGGTCATCCCCCAAATTAATTTCTTCTAGTGGATCTTGGACCTCTGCTCTAAGGTCTTGTTGTTGTGCAGGTTCCACTTCAAGATCTTTCAAACCGAAACTGTCTTCTTCCATGACTTCAGCATCTTCTTCTAGTATACATTATGCCTCTGATATTTCGCAAAGGCTTTCCTCTTTGTTATATACCAACAGTTTATTGAAAAGGTCTCGAATTAGACCTTTTCGTTGATCTTCAAATGGTCTGCAATTCATGGGATCTCTTCTATACTACAGCTAGACAACGGCTGGTCAGGTAAAATCGCCCCAGGCCTTGTTGTCTCTTATATCACTCTTTTCACTGCCCTTTTTTAGAAAAGGTCAATTGCTGTGGTCATTTCTTTGGGTTTACCATCTTTATCAGTACCTATGAATTTGATTGGACCGACATCTCCTCCATATAGATGAGCTTCTGCCGCATTGGAACCTGCAATAAAAGGTCTTTGGTCTGCCCCTACCACTTCCACTTTGCTGCCGTTCCACAAGATCAAGAACTGATGTAAAGATGAAGGGACGCACCAATTGGAATGAATCCAATCCCTGCCGAGGAGTGCATTATAGGATGAGGTCGAATCTACCACGAAAAATGCAGACAAACATTCCCTGTTTCCAATTGCTAAAACCACTGGGAGAATGCCCTTGGTCTTCGTAACTCCTCCTAAAAAATTTGCAATGGTCACGTCTGTGGGTATAAGGTCTGATTCTGTCTTGCCTAGCTTCTTCAAACTAGTACTTGGAATAATGTTGACAGTAGCTCCATTATCCACCAAAACCCTTTGCATAGGTCTTCCATCCATTTAAACATTAATGAAAATAGGCCTTAGATGTTGAGTCATCTTTTCTGATGGTTTTTCGAACACTATATTCTCTGACTTTTCTATTTCTCCATCTTCGTTGACCATCTCCACTTTTTCAATAACCATTGATGTACCCTTCGGCCTATGTTCATCTTTCTCAATTTCGATGGGTTCCTCATCTTCTCTTGCTTGAAAAATTAATGGCAAAGTAAATGCCATGTTGCAACCCATTACTGGTGGAAGACTTCCAAATTGTAGCGAGAAGCTGTCTTCATCACTGTCTAGCTTTAAACTTGTGTCGTCTTCATCATTTTCCTCCATAAGGTCTTCTTGATTCTCTGGTTGTCTGATTGTCTCGCCTGATTGTGAGGAAAGACCTTGATCTTTATTAGTTTTTAAACCAAAAGATCTGTCTTCAATCTTTTCAATGGTTGAAATGATCCCTTTTGTAACGGTTTTCATCTCCTTATTGTCGCCTTTTGAAACTTCTCGAACTTTCCTGTGGTCTCCATTAACAGTTATAGTTAGATTTTTACGTACCTCACTTGTGCCAGAATTTGAAGACGTTTGAAAAGACTTTCTGTACTCTGCCCTTTTTCTTTGAAACCTCCTCTTTTGAGTCCTGGTAAAAGGACACGGGAACTTAAGGTGTTCCAACCTGGTCCATACTCCTTCTCTAGTTAAAGGAAGTCTGATCATTCTTGATCTTTGGTTGGTAACAACTTCCTGAGGCCTCTGTACTGGAACCTTCGGTACCCATCTTTTCTGGACACGAGGAAAGTCATGGTGTCCTTGAGTTCTCTGAAAGTGATAAGGTCTCATGAAACGCCTTGGCCGAGTTTCCAGATTCAAAGAATTATGGCAGTTGCAACAAATCTGAGGTCTGGTAGGTTTTGGAATGAAGGGAACTCTTGGAGGTTGAAAATTCCAAGGTCTTTCATTTCTAAACCA
This sequence comes from Hamamelis virginiana, assembly GCA_017140935.1. NCBI lineage: Eukaryota > Viridiplantae > Streptophyta > Magnoliopsida > Saxifragales > Hamamelidaceae > Hamamelis > Hamamelis virginiana. The sequence goes on along the minus strand of JAESVK010000714.1, from coordinate 593,712 downwards.
ACGTTGCCGGAAATGTGGAAAATTTCTTTGATGATGATTTTGCACTTGATTCTTCGACAAAGATCTTAAATCAGTTGAAGCTACGGCAATCTCAGCTACTGGGAATGGATCAGTGTCTACTGCCATGGCTTCTTTGTCCTTTTCTGGGAATCTCAAAAGGCCTTTGTCAATGCAATCCTGTATTACATGTCGGAAAACAACACAATTATTAGTGTCATGAGACCTTGTTGCATGCCATTTACAGAAATCCCCGGTCTCACGACCAGGAAGTTTATGGCCATCTAAAAGTCTGATAAATTTTTCGGTCAATAAATGATCAAATATCTCAGACACTTTTGACAAATCAAATGAAAATTTTCTTTTAACATCCATGAGATTTTTCCTAACCTTTGAGTCATGAGGGGCCTCCATATCTTTTTTCTTTAAGGCCTGACAAACAAAAGGTTTCCTAGCAATAACCTCAGCCAAATCTACTTCAAAATTCGGGTCATGGTAATATGTCCCAAACGAAAAGGCTTTTCTCTGATCTTCTTCCCTCAAAAGCCTCTCATATCTAGACGCTCTAACAGATAACTCAAAAAGGTCTTCGAAGTCCATGCCTTCGAATTTCTTTCGTAATTCTAGTTCAAGGCCATTTTTAGCTAGTTTGACAAACTCTTGTTCGGGTAAGACGACAGTGCATCTATTTCTGGCCTTTTTAAACCTTGATATGTATTGTTCTGCACTCTCACCTGATAACTGTCTAAACTTAGACAAATCGGCCATTGTTATTTCGGGTTCAGATCTATAGAATTGCATATGAAAATGCTATTCCATTTGCCTCCAATTTAGAATTGAATTTGGAGGAAGACTTATATACCAAGTAAAGGCTATTCCAGTCAAGGAATTGCCAAAAAGTCTCAATTTTAAGTTGTCATTGGCCGAGACCTCACCACACTGTATGGTAAAACGGCCAATGTGCTTAATAGTGGACTGACCACCTTCCCCTGAAAATAAAGTGAATTCAGGTACCTTATAACCTCTAGGAAAGTCATTGCACTGGTCTATCCATTCAGGATATGGCTTTCTGTATAAAGGTCTTACAATTCTTCTCTGATTACCTGCAGCAAGGCATTCTTGGAATATGTTAACAATATCATTACAGTCAGGTGTATTACCTCTGTTAATATTTTCAAAAGGTCTTTCAGAGGTAAATGTCGGATTTTGAAAAACCTCGTAAGGCCTTCCACCAGCAATGCTATTAAACGTTCACCCATTTTGCCCCCCAGGTATTTGGTTCGTAAAGTCATTCATGTTAGTGGGTCTAGGTCTAAAGTCATCATCAGCAAAGTATTCAGACCTTGATTCCCTCTAGTGTTTTGCCCCCTGGGTGTATTAATAAACAAAGGTTGTTTACCAATACTTTTTTATCCACAATCAGGCCCGAGATTAGGCCTTCTAGTTGCAGTTTGTGATCCTTCAAAGTTTGAACGATCAAGTTGGCCATTTCTCAAAGGAGGTGGTACATATGGCCTTTCACCCTCTATAGGATTGACCATTGGTGGGATAGGAGTATGTGACGAAGCAAGTTTAAAACCTTGGTTGCTTGATTCTCCTTTGTCTGTTACATTCATTCCTGATTCTAAGGTCTTTTCTGCTGAAACATGAATCCTAAAAGCCTCTTGATCATTTGATCCACATGGTCGACTATTATCCCCTAATGATTTCTTCATAAGACTTGTCAAGGTCTCAAAGAATTCTTTTTGTTGTTTAGAAAGACTTTCACTCAACTTCTCAAACTGTAGTGACAAGACTTCGGTCATACGGTTAGGTATGTCCAGAATGGCCTTATACATATCATTTTGACTCACTTCTAACATAGAATTTTCCTCATCTTGGGAGCCATCTGACGATGTCCCATGACTTTCAATTGGATTATTCATTGATCTTGTAATAGGTCTATTAGTCATTCAACACAAATGGTCCCACCAGGCGTGCCAAAAAAGGTGTTCCCGGTGAAAAGCGACGGTCTCGAGACCTTTGGTGTAAGGTTTGAATGCACGGGCGTGCCAGGGCTCAAGAGCCCAAAGACCGTGTGAACACGACCTCTAGCACCTTCTAGGCCGAGAATCTAAGAAAGGTCTTAGATGCCTAGTCGGTCACTTTGGAATTGAGATTAGAATTGAAATTAAAATCAGGCGATTGACGAAAATCAGAGGTTAATCCTCTTGGGTTCTAGTGTTAGAAATCTAAAAGACTTTAAAAGATAATGACTTGAAATAAGGAAAATAAATTAGATATAAAGGAACTCATTAATTGAAATTAAACTAAATGGAATTGAAATACAAAAGAAGTACTTGCAATGCTTAGATGAACAAAATGAGAAATAAACTCCATTGATAACTAAAGTAAAATTAAACTATGAAATTGGAAAACAAAGGATGCAATTACAAACTAATCGAAGGTGGACAGATTACTGCTACTGAAAATAAACGAACTGCTACTGGAGACGTTGATTAACTACTGTAAATGAAGACTGGAAATTGCTTTGAAAATGCTGAACTGCTGCTGCAAATTAACTAAAACTAGAGTGATTTTCCATGAGCTGGTTTGGAATGAGTTGGTTGTCCCTCTCGGTGGCTGCTGATGCTTCATATAAATAGATGGTGGCTGTTAACCGCTACTGCCCACTTCCTCTTTCCCCCTTATTTGTTGGGCCATAATCCCACTTCGTTTCATAACTACCCAATGCACGTTCTTCTAGCCCATGTTTCTCACTTTCTTTAATTGCTGTTGGGTGTTGTTTTGCTGCCAAGAGTCTTACAATATTTTCCATGTGTCATGTCTTCACTAGACTATTTTAACCTCTAATTAGCACTTGCTCATTACTCCATGCTAAACTGCTATGCTTCACGCCAAGCTGCCACGTGCCTAATCTTTCATATTCTAAAAGATTATTTCAGCTTTGCACGTGGTACCACTCTATTCACTCTTATATGCCTACGTGGAAATTTTTAATAATGCCCACATGGCATTTTTTACAGTAAACAAATACTAATACTAAACTTAAAAAGATTAATAACCTAATATAAAAGACTTAAACATACATTCCTACATATTGAAAATCCTATTATGCATACTAAAAGAGATTCTAAATATGAACACCTAATCCTAAACATTCAATCCTAATATGGTATGAATAAAGAATAATGGAAGAAGAGAAATATGCATACATATTATGAAAATAATTCCTAAACAATAAACTAGCCTATCATGCATACTAAAGAAATATGGAACCTAAACTATGCATGCTAACAATGAACTATATCCTATGTATGCATACTAACAATAAACTAAACCCTATGCATACTAAGGAAATAAAAACCTAACCTAGCATGATTAAAGAAGAAGAAGAAGAAGAAGAAGAAAACAAAACTTTAAACTATAAGCTACTAACCTCTTTCTTTGCCTCCTTCCCTCTTGCTCCAAGCCTTCTCTTCAAGCTCCAAGGACTCCAAGGAACTCAAGGACTCTAAAACTTAAGCTAGAGTGCTATGGGGGAAGCTTGTGCAATTCTCAAGCCTCTACTCTCCAAGCTAGCTCTCTAAAGCTTATTCTGTGTGTTAAAACTGATTTCAGGGCCCTCTATTTATAGGGAGGCCTGAGTTTGATCAATGACTGAGTTTAAATCTCTTAGAAGTGATCCAAGGGCTCAAAATCTGTCTTCTACGGTGTTCATACTCATCCAAAAGCCCCCATGGCCGAACTGGACACATGGCAGGGCTTGGAAGAGTCCTGGGCAGAAAAACCACTCAAACTGTGCAGTTATTGGCTAACATAATCGATGGCCGTCCTCCTTGGGATGGTTGGCCATCCTTCATGGATGGTTGGCCATCCCTTGGTGGATGGTTGTCGATCCTCCATGCTATTTTTGCCCTATGTGGGTCTATCTCAGCCCGTTTCGACCCGGTTTTGGCTTTTTTCGGCTTTTCGAGCCCGTTTTAAGTCCAAATTTGACGATTCAAGCGCCAAAACGATCGTGATTCGATTCTCCATATTTTAAGAAGTGTTTGAAGTGAAAATGCATTGACCAAGGTCAAAGATTTAGGGAAAAGTCAACCGATTAGCTGTTTAGGGCCTGCTGGGCCCAAATCAGTGTTTTGAAATTTGCTAACCGATTGCTTTCGAAATCATTTCTTCTTCTCGAAACAAGTTTTCAAATGTTTTAGAAAGTGTTTTGAAGCCTTTGAAGGCTTTGGTTTGATAAAAATATCGAATCCCGGTCGCTTCTGGTTGAAACCCTAATCTGGGTTTAAAAGGGTCTTTCGAGCCTCAAGAGCCAAACACAAGCCAGAAGGCTTAACAGAACTTGCCACTGATCAACTTAGCTACAAAAAACACTTTGAATATCTATGCCAAGGCCTCGAGACCATTCGAGACAAGATCGACAGTCATTCAGGGCTTTTGTGAGTCAAAGGACAGTACTGCCCTTTAGTCACAAAAGGCTTTATTTTCTATCAAGCCTGGCTCAGAATGCCATGGAATTTTGCAGGGATGTTCCTAGACTCTCTGAAAACCTAATGCAAAGAAAACCGACTCAATCTAACCTAAAAACCTACATATGATAATGACCTCTATCTAACTACCCACAAGGGCAAAACTGGCAATTTAGGGTTTTGACACCCTATTTTACCTCTAATCACAGGCAACTATTCATGACCATACTCATGGTAAAAAATGGATGTCTACAGAAGCCCCTCGTTGATGTTCATGGCTTCACTAGTGAATATCAACGAAAAAAAGACATCCCATTTTTACCACAACAAAATAGGGATAATCGAATCAATTATTTATCTCAACCATCAAAATTATTTTGAAAGCTTCGCTTCAAATTCTCTCTTCCTAGAAGTCTCACTTCTAGTTATCTCAAGGATTTTCAATCCTTTTGGAAATTTCATTTCTAGTTATTTCAAGGATTTTCAATCCTTTTGGAAATTTCATTTCCAATTATCTAAAAACTTGGGAGTCTTCGACTCACTCTAGAAATTTCATTTCTAGTCATCTTGAGGATTTTCAATCCTTTTGGAAATTTCATTTCCAATTTTCATTAAACTTAGCAGTCTTCGACTGTCCTAGAAATTTCATTTCTAATCATTTCAAGGATTTTCAATCCTTTTAGAAATTTCATTTCAAAATATCTTAAAACTTTGAGAGTTTTCAACTCAACCTAGAAATTTCATTTCTAATTATCTCAAGGATTTTCAATCCTTTTGGAAATTTCATTTCCAAATATCATAAAACTAAATTTAGAAATTTCATTTCTAATTATCTCAAGGATTTTCAATCCTTTTGGAAATTTCATTTCCAAATATCATATCATTTTAAGAGTTTTCAACTCAACCTAGAAATTTCAATTCTAATTATCTCAATGATTTTCAATCCTTTTGGAAATTTCATTTCCAAATATCTTATCATATCTTAACATTATTGATGTCATTGTTATATACATTTAATGTATATTTCATCAATAACTCATGCATTTCACAAAGTCTTATGGATTTGGGCCTCCAAAATGGGCTTTTCTCATTAGCCACCCTTCATGGGTTCATTTACTTTCACAATCCCCTTCAGGGGTCTCATAATCTCATCATATCAAATATATTCATAATCATTTCATGAATTACAAACTTGTTTACACAATCTTCTTACTCATTCATTTCTAAATCTCATGGTTTTCAACCAAAAACTCATCATTTCATGTGAGCTTTCCTATTCACAATTGTTCAAATCTCATCTTTGTATGCATCAATTCCTCTTTTTTTCTTATCAACTCATCAAATATCATTCAATCTCAATCAAATGCATTTTCCTAAATCAAAAATTGAAAGGAAATGAGCCAAAATTGGTCAAAATAGGCCAAAATAGTTAAAATTGGGCCTAATGGGCTTAAAAAGTCAAACTTTGGCATAAAAAAATGGATGACCATCCACTCAAGGATGGCCAAATGTCCAAGGTGGACGGCCACCCGAGCCATCAACTCCCCTTTTAGGTGTTTTGACACCCATTTGCCCATTCATGCACTCTTTGCCCAATTTGAGACTTTCTCTCTCTAGGATCTTCCAATTTCTCTCAAAATTCATCCCTTTTGATTTCATTTCATCTAAATCAAATTCCAAACACCTCTAGTGTTGCTACTCACCTCAATTTGTGAATCAAAAACCTAGGATTTCATCATTGCATTTCAATTTGGGGATCTAAAACCCAAATACACATACCCATCTTCTCAAGTTCATCTTCTACCTATACTCATGGCAAATAGGTATGAATCAAAGTACCCATATATGAAGATGAAGAGTTACAAAGCATCTTCACATGATCCCAACAACACAAGCTTGTTATTGGAGTCTAATGCTCATCTCTCCCACATCCATACTCTACAAGAGGTAAGCTTACTTTCCGTGTTCTTTCATTGAATCATTGATGTCTAGATGCTTCAATATTGATCTTTGGATATTGTTTGATGACTTGTATTCATGAAATTTGTATTTGGCAAAGCTTGGGAGCCCCATTTCATTAGCTTCACAAGCTTGAAATGTTGCCCACCAAGTGTTTGATAAAATTCCCAAGAGACTAGAATTTGATTTTTTTGACTTAAATTTCTCATGCCATGATTTAAATATGTTTCAAACAACATTTGGATGCTTTCAAAAGCTACATGACAAGTTTTCACATCTATTTTAAAAAATGTGCATACTAGGTGTTTGATAAAATGCCTAAAGGTAGGCAACTTCCAATTTTTTTCAAAGCAATTCATCATATTACTTCTCATGTCATGATTTAAATGTATTTTAAACATCATTTGAATATTTTTGAACTATCATGACAAGTTTTCACAATTATGTGCACACTAAGTGTTTGATAAAATGCCTAAAGGGGACAATTTTCAAATTTTCAAATTAATTCATCATATCATGCTTTTTCAAATGTTTTCAAAATAATCATATCATGATAAGTTTTCAAAATACTTTAAGTAATGCACATATCAAAAATTTTCATGAATTAAGACTTAGCTTATTTTTCAAAACATTATTGCATAAAGTGTCATTTTCATGGCTTTTAAATAATTTTATTTCAAAACTTTTGCTAAGTATTTATTTCATGATTTTCAAAATTCTAGTCTCTTAGGATTTTTATTTCCAATTCAATTTTCATGAAAAGAAGTCATATGGCATTTTAAATGAATTATGCTAATTCTTGATGTAAAATTGAAAATACCAAAATTAACTACATTAATTATGGTATATATTTTTTTGAATAACTCACAATTGACGAACCATTTGAAAAATAAAATTTGAACATTTTTTTGAAAATGTGCCATTTTGTGAGTTAATTTTGTATATTTTTTTTATTTAAAGCATTATTATAACTTATCTTTATACCTTTAATCCATTAATCTTTATCTTTACAGCCAGAGTTCGACATCAGGACTCGGTCGTCTCTACAGGGCATTATTGGATGGTGGGCTAAGATGGATACTCTCCAACCATATGTCAAAGCCACTATCCGAAGGCTTGGTTTCGGAGACTTTATCGACTCACTATGGGTTGACACTATGGATAGACAGGCCCTCATGGCCTTATCTGAGCTTTGTTCGAGGGGCCTTCTGGCAGGTACTGGTACCTTGGGGAAAAAGTGCGTGCTCATCTTTGTGGGTCTTATTCAGTTGCTCGTGTGCCTTATGCACCTTCTTCCTCTATGAGGCATGTTGATAAATTGACAGACCATGCCTTAGCAGATGCCATGGCTGGTGTATTTGCGGATGCTTTCCATCATCCGCATGAGAATTATCGTACATTTTGTCAGCACTATCTGATGCGTCCATTTGTATCGGGATTTCCACCTGCTGAGGTATCAAACTTTCTCTTGATTGCTTTACTTCTTTTTTCATACATTATTCCTCATATCTCTTTATTTATTCCTCATATCTCTTTATTTAGCAGGGTCGTCGAGCCCGAGGACATGCTTCCCATCCTACAGCTAATACGGTTCCCATTGAGGATGAGCCTTCATCCTCTGCTCCTTCTTTACCACCTATCCCTTGGCAGGTGCAAGTCATTGAGGATGGTAGCTTTGTTCAAAGACCGATCACTCGAGTGCCTTATAATGAATATCCACACATTGATCCTTCTTACACTTCGGTAATCATCATACTTTCACTCTTTGTCATATGTAGCTCTCTCTCTCCTAACATTTTGAATCTTTCGACCTTTCAGGTGCATGTATCATACACTGAGGAGTGGTTGGCATATAGTGCATCATTGACTAGGGAACTCCAAAGTATGAATCTTGATGCACATAATGCGAACATAGCTGCACAGGTAACTCTCTCTATATTCTTTCAATCACTAATGATTTCATTCTTCACCAATCTCACCTAATCTTTGGGTTTGCAGGCTTCGAGCCAACCTTCACAGGAGCACCATGGATCGAGAGGGGATCATGAGGCGTCGGGTTCACGGGGAATGAGGAAATCATCTCGGCAGAGATGATTTTGTACTATTAGGCCTATAGGAGGCCTGCTTAGGGTTTTCTATGTAACTTTTTCTCTATGTAAGCACTAAAAACCCCGATTAGCATGTAATTATATCCTAATGAGAATAAAAATATGTTTCAATTGCTTTTTTGGTTCAATTTTAACCCGAAAAATATGTCAAAACTAACGAAAATTGAGCGAAAAGTCAAACCGGGCGTCAAAAGGTCTCGAAAAAGTCAAAATTAGGCAAAATTTGGGATCAGGGATGGATGACCATCCCTTCATGGACGGTTGGCCGTCCTTTGGGGGATGGTCATCGACCCTGGTTCCCATTTTTTGATTATTTTGACGTTTTTTGACTTTTTGAGTGTTTTACTTCGCTTCTAACTCGATTTCTTTGCCAAAAAGCTATAAAAACACACCTTTATGCTCATTTTCATCACATTAAACAAAATGGAAGCTCTTAAGTTGATCATCAACCTATTCGTAGCAAGAATGCGGGCAGAAGACAATAAGGTGTTCGCACGGTTCGGCCTGACTTCGTGGTTCTTTCTCTGTCATGTGAAGCTTGAAGACAAGCTTCTCAACTCTATGATCCACTTCTGGGACTCTGATCGTCATGTATTTCGCTTCAACTGTGAAGTGGTATGTCCTTTATTTGAAGAGTTTTGTGCCTTATCGAATATCTCTGTTAATGGTCCCTTCATCTTTGCTTCCATTCGTCGAGGTTATTTCCAAACCTTTTCTTTTCTCTTTGAACTCTCGCCTATGGAAGCCTCTTCATACATCCATTAAAAGTCCATTGATATTCTCAAACTAGCTTCATTTTTCTTAAGGGAAGGGGGAAAATCACTAGCTCTTCATAGGCCTACCCAGTACACACTCGCCTTATGTATAGTGGGTTGTTTCCTTGTTTCGAACGGAACCCCTTTCATACCCATTGAAACATGTGAACTCATTCTGCCATTGTCGAACTCTCATAACATCATCCCTCTAGTGCTAGCTGAAACTCTAAACGGTCTTGACCACTTTCACTCCAACTCTGCTTCTTGCATTAGGGGTAGCCCCATTCTCCTTCAGATGTGGTTGGTTGAGAGACTCAGGCTGATCACTCCTCTTGATGGGCCCAAACATTTGTCCCATAACTATTGTTTGCGTAGTAAGCTTTTGTTTCTTGACCATCGCTCGACTTAGGACCTGATCATCTTCTTCTCTTCTCTGACTTGGAGAGATATTCAGTGGCATGTGGCTATATGGGATTGTGGTGAAGAGTATGTATTACACACTTCGGGATGTTGTCAGGTGAAGCTTATGGGCCTAAAGCATACATCGTTTTACTGGGCTTCTGGTGTACTTCGCCATATGGGCCGTGCTTAAACAAACCTCCTTATCAAAGGGCATGTTCATGGGGTGGAGGCAGCTACTCCTTCTTTAGTATCTCGGGCTGTGAAGAAATGGGCTTTAGGCTTATGTTTGAGTCAGGTCGTGGATCGCAATGGGCCTTTTAGGCTTGATGGGGAGTATCGGGTTTGGCTTAAACAAGACTCGGGTTTAAAGGTACAGGCTATGAAGGATAAGATTCGAAGCCTCGTTTATGGTTCTCGAGTTATAGCTCAGTCGACAGGTTCATCACTTCCACCAGATGCGTCACGAGTTAGGACAACTAAGAGAAATAGGAGAAATGAGAATGAAGCCCAGTCCCGCAGAGCGAGAAGGACTTAGAGTAGATTAGGGTTTTTCTTATTTTTTTTACTTTTCTAAGCAATGTAAGATTTGAAAAAAGTATGAATTATGGATACACATGGCATGTAATAAATCTTTTAAAAGGTTTCTTCCCTTTATGGATGAATAAATATCAATTTTATTAAAATCTCAACAAATATCCCTTAATAATTTCAATCGAACCAAACTCTTGATGTTATTACAATAAATAGACCGCACCCAAAGTAACTTTATGGGTTGCCTACGTATCCCCGTCCTTGATGCAATTCTCTTCGTCATTGTAAGTCTCGGTGGTCTTTTTCAAGATCGACTTGAGATTCTTATTCGCTGCTTCAACAGCCCCATTTGTCTGTGGTCTATAGGGAGATGAGCGGTGATGCTTGATACTGTACTTTTATAAGAGCGCTTCGATTTCTTTTCGGAAATGATGTCCGTTGTCAGAGATGAACTCGTGGGGCACTCCATACCGGTAGATGATATTATTCTGTATGAATCTCTCTACTCGCTTGGCATTTAATGTCTTGTAGGATGCAGCTTCTACCCATTTGGTGAAATAATCTATGGCGACCAGGATGTACTCGTGTCCGTTTGAGGTTGCAGGGGTTACCTTGCCAATGATGTCAATGCCACATGTTGCAAATGGCCATGGCGAAGACATGGTAGTGAGTGGCAACGAGGGTTGTGTTTTCCACTTGCAAACACTTGGCATTTATGACACTTCTTGACATGCAGATGGCAATCCCTCTCCATGGTTGACCAATAATACCCTAATCTCACGATCTTCTTAGCTAGCATGTATCCATCCATATGCGGAGCCCCAGCCCCTTCATGCACTTCCAATACTATTCTTTCAGCTTCTTGTTCACTGACGCACAATAGATGCACTCCATCATATGATCTTCGGTACAGCTTCCCCCCAAAGAATATATTGACTGGCTGACCTTCTTATGGTCTTTCTGTCTACGGATGACGCCTCTTTCGGATATTCTCCTTTTTCTACAAATTGTTGGATGTCATAGTACCACAGCTTTCCATCATTCGGCTCTCTTTCTTGGATAACACAACAGTAGGCCAGCTCTTCTTGGGACTCGATAATGAGAGGAGTTGCACCTTCATCTTTAGGGATATCTACCATGGATGCTAGAGTGGCTAAGGCATCCGCAAACTTATTCTTTAACCTAGACAGATAAAAGAAGTCGATTCGACATAATTTTTTCACCAAATTCTCTAAGTATTCATGGTAGGGTAACAACTTCTTATCCCGAGTCTTCCATTCTCCTTTAGTCTGACATATGATCAAGGTGGAATCCCCATATACTTCTAATTATTCCACACCCAACTCCAAGGCAGCTTCCAATGCTAGGATACAGGCTTCATATTCGGCTATATTATTAGTAGCATCGAAGGATAACTTGACAGATAATGATATCAAGTTATTCTCCAGTGTGACTACCAACACGCCTATTCCACATCCTCTCTTATTATGAGCCCCATCAAAGAAAACTTTCCAAGGCTCCTTGCTTACTTCTAGAATTTCTTCATCGGGAAAATGGTACTCAGATGATTTTTCTACTGACGATGGATACTCTACTAGAAACTCTACCACCGCTCTCCCTTTCACTGATTTTTGCACCACATATTGAATATTGAACTCTGATAATAGCAATACCCAACGGGCTGTCCTATAGGATAACACCGGTTTCTCCAATAAGTACTTCAGGGGGTCCATGCGACTAATGAGTTGCACTTGAAAATACAACATGTAATGGCGGAGCTTTTGGGTAAACCACACCAATGCCACACATGTCTTCTCTAACGCGTCGTACTTAACCTCATAATCAGTCATCTTCTTACTCAAATAGTACACCGCATTCTCCTTTTGAGATTCTGGTAGATATTAAGCTAACATAGCTCCCATCGCAGTTTCAGTGAGTGGTAAATAAAGTAGCAAATGCTCACCTTGCCGCGGGGGAACTAATATTGGTGGGTTGCTCAAATATCTCTTGATGGTTTCAAAGGCCTCTCTTGGCACGCGTTATTCCACTTCGTGGGCACATCCTTCTTAAGAAGCTTAAAGATAGGCTCACAAATCATGGTCAACTGTGCTATAAATTGACTGATAAACTGAACTTTGCCTAAGAATCCTCGAAATCGTTTTTTCTGTCTTTGGCTGCTGCATCTCTGTGATGGCTTTGATCTTTCCCAGGTCGACTTCTTCCTTTCTGAGTGATCATAAATCCCAGCAACTTTCCCGCAGTTACTCCAAAGGCGCACTTTTGAGGATTCAATCTCAGGTTATATTGCTTAATTCTTTGAAGGAACTTGCCTAGAGCCTCAAAATGGCCTTCTTGATCCTTAGACTTTACGATCATATCATCCACATACACCTCCACTTCCTTATGAATCATATCATGTAATAAGGTGGTTGCCATTCTCTGATAGGTAGAACCGGCATTCTTTAGGCCAAAGTGCATACCTCGATAACAGAAGGTCCCCCATTGAGTGATGAATGAGGTTTTCTCCATATCTAGAGAGGCCATCTTTATCTGATTATAACCCGAGAACTCGTCCATGAAGGATAATAGAGCATGACTGGCGGTACTATCTACCAAGATATCTATGTGTGGTAACGGAAAATCATCTTTAGGGCACGCCTTGTTTAAATCCCGGAAGTCTACGCACATTCTAACCTTCCCATCCTTCTTAGGTACCGGCACAATGTTAGCTAACCACTCGGGGTATTCTACTACTTGGAGAAATCCAGCGTTCACCTGCTTCACTACTTCATCCTTGATTTTCAGTGCCCACTTCGGCTTCATTCTCCTCAACTTCTGCTTAACCGGCTTAACCCCGGATTAGTAGGGATAAAGTGTTGCACTATGTCGGTGTCTATTCCTGGCATATCCTTATACGACCATGCAAATACTTCTATGTTTTCTCTCAACAATCCTACCAATTTTTATTGTTCTTGTGGTGACAGAGTTACCCCAATGTTAATTATCTTAGGCGATTCATCGGATCCTAAATTAACTGATATTAATTCATCCACATTAGGTCGAGCATGTTCCATTTCCCTTTGTTGTTCAAACTCAGGGGGAACATCCTCTCTAGGATCTATGTTCATGCCATATATACCCATAGAAAATAGAAGGGATAAGCTGCAAATGAAAAGAATGAAGAAAAATGAATACTTTATTAATCATGAAGAAAGAAGGATAACAAACTAAGCTATCATTCGCCTCCTAATAGAGGAGGGATGATTTTATTGAAAAAGGGAAAAACAAAAGTCCTATTCTACAATCTTATGGAAAGAAAGTATAGAAATCCTACAAGCTATCATCTGATGGGAGTGAATCTTCCACGACTGAGTCTTCAACTCGAGGCTCATACTCAAGGTTCAAGTTAGTCAATGAATTGGTGGTATCTTCAATGCGGTGGATAGGATCGGGTTTGTGAACATGCTCTTCGATGCAAGCGATCTCTTTTAACATAGCCCCTATGGCGACTTCATCGATATGGTCGACCCAATCAAACTCTGTACGCTCTTCGGCTGTGATGGTAGTTGGAGAGAGAGGTAATGGTGTGTTGAACTGATCTTCAAGGTAAATGGGCTCTGGAAAGTCGCAATAAGGAAAATCATCTCCTTCTTTGATGAAAGCCCTATTCAAAGTGGGTCGGTATGGTTTCAGAGTGAGGTTAGGGACTCGTTCCTCTTCTTTAGCCAACTGTCTTTCTCTTCTTTTCTGTGACATATCTTTTCTGTCAACTTCGGTACTTTGATGCCCAATCCAAAAGGATAAATTACTGAGGGATACTCGATGGGACCAGGCGTGCCTTGATGACAACGACCTAAGCCCATTCCTGGAAAGAAGCCCATATTTTTCATGATCTGACCCACTTGCATATTCCCATATGGACTACAGTCTAGCACCATTTTCTCTTTACATCCAGATTCAACCTCTACACACTGTATGTATTCAAAGCCTGTCAATGGTACTTCTTCAATCTCTGGCTTGATTTCACAGATAGGTACACGGGTAAGAGTGATTTCAGAATCTCCCTTCAATGTCACCACTGAGCCTTTGTAGGGGAACTTAACTTTTTGATGGAGGAAAGAAGGCACAGCCCCGATTGGATGGATCCACGGTCTACCAAGTAAAAGGTTGAAACAAGCAGGTACGTCTAGTACTTGGAAATCGACTTGGAACTCTACAGGCCCGATGGCTAAAGAGAGAGTGACCATGCCAACTACTTCTCTTCGAGTGTTATCATATGCTCTCACAGTTTGCCCTGATGGTTTGAATTCTGCGGTTCGATGCCCAAGTAGGTGGCGGTGCTGAGAGGACACACATTCAAGGCTGACCCATTATCTATCAACACTGTAGGAATTCTCTTGCCCATAGTATCCACCGTGACATACAAAGCTTGTAAATGATGAGGTCCTTTCTTTGGAAGGTCTGACTCTGTGAAGGATATTGACTGCCTATGCTGAACTGGACTGACCAAACTGACTAAACCCTCGGGTGAAGTATCGATGGGAATTTGAACCTGATTGAGTAGCCTGAGTACTGTCTGCCTGTGCTTTTGAGAAGCCATTAAAAGTCCCCAGATGGTGATATTGGCTTGAGTCCGCTTAAGTTGTTTCAGTATCTCTTCCTCTTCTTCTTGAACCTCAGTGCGTTGGGATTTTTCTAACTCTCCCAAAGGATTGTCGGATTCCAAGTTGGCGGGCTTAAAATGACGACCTCCTCTAGTGACATGGTTAATATCTTCCTCATCACTGGCCCAAATATTTGCTATCTCCTCGGGTGTGTTCATCAAATCTTCCCACTCTATGATATCAATCTCATTCTCTAACCCATCATCTATGGTAGACTCGGCAGAAGTCGAACTTGATCTGAAGTATTGGGTGACCCATGGTTGCCTTGGATAGACAGTTCGGTAACGAGTTTCTCCATTCATATTGGTGATCTTGGTTGTGAAACACTTCTTGAGGATACTCTGCCTAGCTTTCTCAAAATGGATGAGGTTTGGATCTTTGGGTTCAACCTGAGTAACAGGAACGTCTTCTTTAAGTGAGTCAGGGTTATCACCCCAACCAGAAGGAGCAATGGGTTATCTGAAGGTGGGCTTCTTTATTTTGGGGTAAAGGACATAGAAGTCGAACTTCCCACTAGGTTCCCCTAATAGGCCTACTTCAGGATCTCCGGCCTCATATCTTTTTCGCAACTCCCATTGACTAGTTCCAGTCTTGGAGAAGTCTTTCTTGATTCTAGCCTTAGGTATAATGGGTTCAATATTTGTAATCTTAGCTTCACAAGAATCTTCAGGGCAGAGAACATAGAAACTAAACCTCCTATTTCCTTCTGTCAACAAATCCACACAAGGATCTCTAGCTTCAAACCTTTCTTTGAGAGCCCACTGACTAGTACTATTCTTTGACGACTGATCCACTTTGCAAGGCTCGGGAAGCCCATTCGAACTAAAACCTGGGAATGTATCATTCTCAAACTATCTCCATGAACGATAAAGCCCCCTTGGGCTAGTGAAGGGTTAAGGGATTTCAATCAGACCTTGATCAATGAACCCTTGTATTATATTCCGCAATGTATCACAAGATTTTGTATCATGGCTATAGGTGGCATGGTATTGGCAGTAAAACTTTTTGGGTCTTGGCTTGTACGGGGTAATGAGCCCACGGGCTTGATAGTGATGAAACATTTCAATCAAGGAAATAGGGAATGAAGGGTAGGGCGGATAGGCTCACAGTGGACATAAGGGTCAGCATGGATAACATTGATATTTGCGGGTGGTGGGATTGCATGGGTAGGAAGTGGATTTTGGGTCACATTGGGTTGAGAAGGTGGGGAAATGGTTTTGTTATCTATGAGATCTTGGATTTCATGGCGGAGACGAAAACAACGGTTGGTAGTATGGCCTTTGGATTAATGGGAATGACAGTATTCATTTTCATTGTAGTTATTGGGTAATGGGTTGGGTGTAGGTCTGGGTTCCAGAGGTTGGAGCAAGCCTCGAGCTTTTAACTTCTCGAAGACTTTTTCCAATGGCCTATAAAGTTCAGTAGCCTTCCCATTGATGACAGGTCGGCGGTTCTTGTACGGTTCATCGGTTGGAGATCTCCATTGGCTAGAGCGTCCTCCACTTGTGTACCGGTAGCAACCAGAGCTCGGAAATTTGGGAGATATTGGAAAAACATGTGTTTGTGATAAACTGGGAGCAAATTCTTTACTATCATGCAGATTTGTTCTTCTTCTTCAGGGCGATTAGCCATTTTAGAAGCATTAGCTCTCCAGTGGGTGAGGAAAGCAGAGAAAGTTTCCCTTGATTCATGTTTAGTAGTCTCCAAGTCCCTCCTAGTGACATCAACTTCTGTGTTATACCGGTAATGATTTCTGAACTCAATGCATACATCTTCCCATGTCTTCATTCTAGACTCATCCAGTGACAAAAACCATTTCAGAGCAGATCCAGCTAGTGTTTCATGGAACATTTGGGCTAGCAGGTCATCATCAGCCCCTCGTGGGTGCATGGCCCTCGCGTACATCTTCAGATGGGTCTTAGGACAACCCATTCCATCAAACTTCTCTAACTCGAGCATTTTGAAATGAGTGGGCATACGGGCCTTAGGGAACAGAGATAATGACGACATGTCCACCAGATCATCAGACTTCCTAATACCTTTTAAGGCTTTTTCTAGGGCTTCCACCTTACTACTCAATAGTATGGGCTCAGTGGAAAAGAAAGCAGGGGTCTTGGGCTTGGATTATTTATCCAGATCAACAGGCTGAACAAATTCTGTACCAGGCCTAGTGGGATCAGCAACTATCTTCGGTCTAAGGAAACATTCCTCTTCATCAACTTTCTCAAACAAGGGATTAGTACAGGCTCGCATCTTATCCTCCTCTTCTTTCTGATGCACTAACTCTTGGACCATTTTTAAGAGTACTTCGATCTTCTCATCAGTCGTCTTTCCACTAGTTCCAATGGCGGTAGGGGTATGATCTTCGTTACTAGACATCTTTGAATCAACAGGTAGACCCTTAAACAATCGACCACTAGAATCTCGACGCCAAGCCAGAATACTGGGAAAGGGAAAAGATTTGAATCAACTAAGAGCTTCCAGCGTGACAAGGGATGAAAAAGGACAATCTCACATGCTCACAAAAGTATAGGCCTAAAGCCTACACATCAATCTCACTCTCTCACATTCTATCTTATGAAACGGGCCTAAGGCCCAAGTACGAATCTCATTCTCACAGCTCACATCTCAATCTTACCATAGGCTTATATCTTCTATCCAATTTGACATGGGCTAAAACCCACATCTCAAACTTACAGTGGATCTAAACCTTCTATCCAAAGGTCATGGGCCTAAAGCCCACATCTCATGTCTCACATCTTCTCCTAAGACTCACAAATCAATACCACTATTTGGGCAGCATAACACTACCACAGGCCTAAACTCATGGACCTATAAGGTACTAGTCTTTGTTAGGTACCTTAACTCTTTGAGGATACATCCCTTAAGAGTTTAGGGTATTTCATAAAGGTTTAGTACTACAGATCCAGGTCCTAATGGTTCTACACACTTCACAGTCAAGGCTCTATACAAAACTGGTGGGAAAATCCGGCATCATAACATTACAATAGTGTGTGATAGGCGATGTAGGGTATGTGTCCTAGAGACAGTTTACATGTACTAATGCAAAGGGTAGGCTGAGTGTCCCTTACTCGCTCGGTCCAATCGATATACCTAACCACATGTGACATCAGGAATGCCGCGTGGGTCCAACAGTACGTGATTGGTCCGTTTGATACACTCGAGGGTACTTGGCAAGAAGAGTGATGGCTTTCGCATACATGGAACCCAAGAATCAAAGAGACTGGGCCCAGGGGTAGGCTCATCGTTAGCTTTAGCATACAACGTCCTAAACATGCAGAGTCAATGCGCACACAATGCAGGAATTAAAGTCACACAGTCATACAAATACAAGTGGTTGATTTTATTAATTAAGAAATTGAAAAGCCCAAAAATAATTAATTGGAGTTTAGCCCTCGACATCCCCAGCGGAGTCGCCAATCTGTGAACCAGCCAACCTAGATCGGGAGGCCTCTCGCTCACTTTGGGGTGTTTTCTTGAGTGGATTGTGGATGATGTTTATCCGTCTCGATTTATCCTTCTCTATTATCCATGTTTATCCTTCTCTATTATCCACTCAAGATTGGGATTTTGAAAAAAGGACGAGAGTTTATAAAAAACTATGAGTCGCCACCTTATTTTTAGGGAACGAGGAAACCACAAAAAGAGTTTTATTTTCAATAAAACGTTGACCCCATATTTTGGAAAAGCATGGTCTTTTGAATCAAAGTTGGATTCGTGGGCTAGGTTAAGAAGTGGGAAGGTTCCAAGGAACTCCTTGTAGGCACCCACCTCGCCCTAATTAAAGGTCTCCTAATTAATTTTGGGCTTTATCAAAATCTTTTCAAAATAATCCTATCATATCTAATCAACCAAGAAAGTAGTATATAATACTAAATAATAATAATAGATAATACAAAAGTATACAAGAAACCTAATGATCTTAACCTACAAGCTGGATCGATCCTACTTCTGAGGCTAGATCGATCTACACCCTTCTGCATCGAGGATCGATCCGGGCCTAAAGGTAGAATCAATCAAATTCTACAGATGAAAAATCGGATTGATCCTATCTAAAAGATTGGATCGATCCACTTCATGCAATTTCTAAAATTTTATTAATTTTCACCAAAAATAGACCTATAAGCATGTATGGATCATTCCTATGTACATTAGGCAACTTAAACCACCTATGATCAATGAATCAACCTAGGTTCTAAGTCGAACTTACCTTCCTAGGACATAAAACCTCTTTTGAATGCAATTCGAGCCTGAGTTACATGACTTTGTCGATTTGATATGATTCTCTCATACTTGATACTGCAACTTGAGCTTCTAGGGATTATGGGCTTGAGACCAATCACATACTTAGGCTTTTAACATCCGAAGTAGCCAACACTAATACATGGTAAACCTAACAAACTTCCCTTTGGCAATTCGGTGACAAATCTTTTAAAAACAAAAGACACAAGAAACGAAAAACGATTCATTCAACTTCAAAAATGAATCTCCCCCTCTCTTGTACAATAAAAGCAATCAAACACTCCCCAAAACCAATAAACAAAAAAACAAAAAAAACAAAAAAACAAAAACCAACCTCAACCTATTCTAAGTTGCTAAGTGTTGAGAGCATATACCTGTTTTCTACACAAAAATCACACGGATACCACGTGAAGCATAGAAAAACAACAAAAACTGTATATAAAGCAATCATATGAGCACAAATGATAACAAGCATTGAATCAAGCTCAAATAAGACTATCAACGCATCCAAAAACCAATATATATATATATATATATATATATATATATATATATATATATATATTTCCATTTATCATATGGTAACTCACTATTATATCAATTCTGAACAAGTGAAGTATACACATATGAGAATTAAAAAACTAACTAAACCAAACTAAACCTAAAAATAAACCTAAATCCAAAAACTAAACAATCAAACCATCCTAACCTAACTACCTAACTAACTACTCCCCCTTTTTGTCACGAATGCCAAAGGGAACACACAAAAAACATAAGCAACCTAAGAGTCTACTCTCAACACTATCATTTCAGACTTAAACTCATCCTCTATAGGAGCAGCAGCAGCAGTAGGGACAATATGATCATCAGTAGGTGTAAGCAACCCAAGATAGCCCTCAATGCCCTGTAGGCGATGATGAATATGAACCCTAACCTGATTCATATCAACCTAATGATCATTCAGACGATCAACATAGTCAAACAAGCGACGGAGCTGTGCAGAAATGGTGTCCATAGTAGCATGTCGAGATTGATAGGCAGAGGTAGGACTAGTGATCAAAAGTAGAAGAAGCAGTACTCCGTGAAAGAAAGTGAGTAAGGAGGATTCGCAGTGGAAGAAACACAATAAAATTTTTAATAGAAATTGAATCCTCACTCACAATCAATCCGATAATCAAACGCAAGCATTGGATTATGAATAATACATCAAGAACATATTTAAATAAATTTAAACATACTTACTTGATTGCCTTATAATAAAACTCCAAGAACAAATCCTAGCTTCAAAGTATATGAAGCCTCCAAGGTATCCACACAAACTCAAGACTCTTCAAAGTCTTTGCACTTGATCAACCATTGATGCAATAGCAAGCTTGAGAGGGAGAGAAGGCAAGTCACGACCAAGGGAGCATTCCCTAGGTCACGGCCACACTGGTGGGTGATGTGATGATAGCCTCCTCTTCTATTTTTAGGGTTAAGTGGACTTAGTGCTAGCATGCACTCATCCCTTTGTATTTATAGTAAATACTAGGGTTTCTAATTTGCAACTTGGTCCTCCCTAATTAACTATTAATTAAAGAGACCACATAAGTTACATTAATTAGAAACTTACCCTTCTCTTAAATTAAAGAGCTCTCTTGTGTCCTTTTGTGTGTGTGACCTTTTGGGTTCACCCCAACCTAGTAGTGGATTGGGACATCTCATGTTCCCAAAATAGAAACTTTCTATTTATGGTTCAATTAGAATAATCCCAATTTTTCCCTCAATGATAACACTTACCATTAGGCCTTCACTAGTCATGAGTTGAAAGGATGTCGATAAAACTGGATTCGCAGCAGAAGGGGAACAATAAAAATTTTAAGAACTGAATCCATCATCGAAATCCAGTAGGGATTCGAATAAGCATAGAACCATGAATAATAAAAACAAAAGTATACATTTAATAAATTAAATCATACTTACTTGATTTATCTTTTGATGTAGTTTTTGTCGCGAGCTTCAAAGTGTACGAATCCTCCGATGGTATCCACACTAACACAAGACCTCAAGAACCCTTGCACTTTACAAACTATAGAAGAGACAAGCTAGGAGAGGGGAAAGGGAGCACATGGCTAGGGGAGAGAGCTTTAGGTCACGGCCTAGGGTTTCCTCACTCTACTTTGTGCCTCCTTTCTTTTGATGAGTGGATTACCTTATACTAGTTTGACCCATCACCTTATATTTATAGATAACCTCTAGGGTTTCTATTAATATTATTCCTATTTATAATTTAACTACTTAATTATTAACTATTAATAATAAGGCTCATGTTTAATTATAAATTAGAATATTCTCCACTCTCTTTAATTCAAGAGACTCACTTATATCCTTTATGTGTGTGTCCCATTAGGTTCATCCCAACCTAGTAGTGGACAGGGACATCTCAATGTCTCCTAAAATAGAAACTTTATATTTATGGTTCAATTGGAACAATTCCAATTTTTCCCTCATTGATAACACTTTATCAATAGGCCTTCACTAGTCATGAGTGACATCTAGCAATATATCATGACGTACCCTAGGTTTGGGTGAATAGCAGAACTATGTGAACCCTTCATGTTACTTAATCCTTCATCCCCTAATGTCACTGTTAAGATAATAGGTATGGTTATCAGTCAAACCCTATCTTAACAACTTGATGTCTATTCCTCAAAATATAATCTCAATAAGGTAAACCCAGTGAAACTCTTTTCACTGTTTACCTATCACTCTGGCCAGATATTCAATTTGAGAGTTATCTTTGAGAACTAATCCTGACATTCTTTCTCATCAACTGAGAGTGATGATTCCTTATTGCACACTCATCCATCTTCATGCATAACTTATTAGAGCCAATGAGTACCGATTATTACCTTATGGTTAAGGTTGTACGAGATACTATCAAACTCTAGCAACCTATGCATAGGACAGCTATGGTGTCTCAAGTCTAAGGATTACCAAATAAATGGACGTAACATAAGAATATTCCTTTGACATAACCTCCATAGGAATATTCTTGCAGATTATGTTCAGTATACATATTCTCTAATATGCACCCACAGATTAACTATAGTGTCACTACACTGATAGGAAAGACTACCTATCCTCCATAGGAGTTAGTTTAAATTAGTGCTACTCTTGACGGTTTATAAATATCCACGTTAATAAACCTATGAGTAGGAACTCTTTAGAATAAATGTGTATGAGAAATACTAGTCTCCCTATCTCAACAACTTGAGCTATATATTTCTCCTGTCATTTATTCAAGGACCTTATCATAGATGTTTAAACACATAAGATAAGTTACACCTTCCAAATATGATATAATATGAAATTGCTATGCCCTTTAGGATTGGTTTTAGGGCATATCTCTAACAATCTCCCACTTGCACTAAAGCCAATCACCATAGTATCGTATACTAGTCTTCGTAAGACAAGGCTTCTAACACACAAAGGTGTTTAGGCAAAGAAGATTCATGCAAACACCTTTTTGCAATTTATTATTTTTAATAATAGTAATTAAACTAAAATTCGCTGCCAACTCTGATGTCCTAGTAAATGAGACCTATGTTCTCAAATGAAAACATTGTATACTAGACATTCCCTTAGGCAATTTGTAAATGGCTAACTATAATTTCTTTATAGGCAAGTATTTCATTCTTAAACTCCTTTTAAGAAGATACTTGTTTCTTTCAGGATCACTATTCTGAATCAATTATCAATATCTGGTAACAACTACTTGTAGCATTTATGACATTGATTTGAGTACATAATTTAGCATTATATGAGTCTCATATTTATCAAATATCTTTGCTCATATAATAATTTTTCCAAAATGAATTTTGAAGAGATTTGAATTCCTATAACGATTATGGAATTCTTAATACTACGTTAGTATTTAAAGTACGTACTTCATAAAAAAAGGCAAGAATAATTGATGACTTTAGTGCTCCCACTAGCCCTTTTGAAAACAAGGTATTTCATGTATTAAACTTTTTAATAATGATTAGTAGTCATATTTGCATTATTTAATGTTTCTTTTATAGCTTTTTAGTTAGTTTTCGTGCGTTAATGCCTGTGAATTGATGTGTTTTACGTTTTTGGTGTTTTTCTCGCTTATGCAAGTAATCTCAAGTTTCAACCATGCTTTTGAAGCCTTTTTAGAGCAATCTTGAATGCCTTGATGTGTTCATAAAGCTTCATGGTGTTGGAAGGAACATATGTTGGAGTTTGAAGGAATTTTGGAGAATTTCAGTATTTCTGCAGAGGTGGTATCGGTACCACCCACCCGTGGTACTGGTACACCCACCCACGGTACCGGTACCAGCTATTTATTTTTGCTGTTTTCAAGTCCAGAAACATTTTGCACCGGTACCAAAACCCGTGGTACCGGTACTAGCCCCCGAGATTACAACAATTTTAGTGTAATTTGTGTTGTTTTGTAAGGGCACTTTGGTACTTTCGCTTGTAACCCTAGAAAGGGATATTTAAGCTTCGTTTCTCAACTGGTTGAAGGTTCCTTCTCTTGTTCTTAGATAGTTTCTAGGGTTTGCTTAGTTTCTCTTAAGGTTTTTAGGTTTTCTTGATAGTTTACTTAGGTTTTCAGCTAATACTTGTCATTTCTTCTTTGTAAACTTAGTTTAGGTTGTTTTAACCCTTTAATCTTCAGTTATAAAGCTACATTTCCATTTGGTTATTAATAGAATAGCATTTATTTCATAGTTCTTGCATTTATTGTTCTTCTTTAAGCATTTACTTTCATTAATGGCTAGCTAAACACCTCTAGGTGGGTTCTATGGTGGATTTCCTCTCCAAACCCTAGGTAAATGATATTCTCTCATCTCAAAAGTTTTCAATGCTTATAGAATGTTGTTCATATGCTCTCTCATCCTTTGAACCCTTGTAATATCATATTCATGATCATTATATAACCAGTAAGTTGTTGTATTTTGGTTCTTGAGCACATATGCATATTACATGTTTGTGAAAATGCCAATGAGAGTATTGAACTTCATTTTTGTTAGAGATATTCCCTAAAACCTATCCTAAAGAGCATATCTATTTCATATTATATTAATTAGAAGGTATAAATTATCTTGTATATTTAATTATATATATGATAAAGTCCATGAATAAATGATAAGAGAAATATACATCTCAATCTGTTGGGATAGAGAGACTGATATTTTTCATAAACATTTATTCTAAAAAAAAAAAGTTCATGCTCATAGGTTTATTAAAGAGGACCTTTTATAAACCACTAAGAGTAGCACAGATTTAAACTAACTCCAATGGTAGGATAGGTAGTCTTTCCTATCAGTGTAGTGACACTTTAGTTAATCTGTGGGTGCATATTAGAGAATATGTACACCGAACATGACCTGCAAGAATGTTCCTATGGAGATCAAGTCAAAAGCAATATTCTTTTGTTACGTCCATTTAATTGGTAGTCCTTAGACCTGAGACACCATAGCTATCTTATGCATAGGTTACTAGGGTTTGATAGTATTTTGTACAGCCTCAACCATAAGGATGTAATAGGTGCTTATTGGCTCTAATAAGTTATGTATGAAGATAGATAAGTGTGCAATAAGGAATCATCACTGTCACTTGATGATAGAGAATGTCAGGATCAGTTCATAAAGATAATTCTCAAGGTGAATCTCTGGCCAGAGTGATAGGTAAACAGTGAAAAGAGTTTCACTGCATTTACCTTATTGAGATTATATTTTGTGGAACATATATCAAGTTGTTAAGATAGGGTTTGACTAATAACCATACCTATTATCCTAATAGTGACATTAGGGGATGAAGAATAAAGTAACATTAAGGGTTCACATAATTCTACTATTCACTCAAACCTAGGGTACGTCATGATATGTTGCTAGATGTCACTCATGGCTAGTGAAGGCCTAATGGTAAGTGTTATCATTAAGGTCAAAATTTGAATTGTTCCAATCGAACCAAAAATAGAAAGTTTCTATTTTATGAGACATGAGATGTCCAGAACCACTACTAGGTTGGGGTGAACCCAATGGGTCACACACAAACAAAGAGCATAAGTGAGTCTCTTGAATTAAAGAGAGAATGGAATTCTAATTTATAATTAAGCATGTGCCTTATTATTAATGGTTAATAATTAAGGAGCTAAATTATAAATAAGAAAGTATTCAGAGGAAACCCTAGAGGTTCTCAATAAATACAAGGTGATAGGACATGCTAGCACTAAGTCACCCACTCATCAAAAGAGAAGAGACACAAAAGAAGAGTGTGAGAAACCCTAGGGCCGTGACCCTCTCTCTCCCTCTAAAAACCGCGTGCTCCCTCTCCCCTCTCCAAGCTTGTCTCTTCCAAACGTTGTGAAGTACAAGAGTTTAAGAGGTCTTGTGTTCGTGTGGATGCCATCGGAGGCTTCATACACTTTGAAGCTCGCGACGAAAGCTACTACAAGGAATCCAAGTATATTAAAGTGTTTAAATATTTGTACTTGTATTAATATAAACTCATGACCCATTGCTTGTAACGATTCTTGATTGTTTGTGATGAATGGATTCAACTTTGTAAAAATTTTATTGTATGACTTCCGCTGCGAATCCATGTATGTCACATCCTTTCAGTGGTATCAGAGCCAAATCAAGCATGGTCTTGTGTTTAATGATGGCAACAATGGATATAATAAATTAAAATAAAAAATAATGGTTTAGGAAACCATATAAAATTCGGCCGTGGAGGTTTGCCTCCTTTTTGTGTTTAGCTTCTTGTATGATCATAATGGCAACTAGGGTTTGCTTCAAACCCTAGTATATGGTCACAACATCATGGGGTTTTGCCCCTAGCAGTTTTCGGCAATAGTGCACTATCCCTATAGTTCACGGCCATGTGAGGATTCATCCTCTATGTGTTTTGAAGCTAGGGTTTTATAAAAACCCTCTTATGGATTTCGGACCTAGTGGGGTTCATCCCCTTTGTGATTTGATCAATGGGGTTTCATCTCCATGGCATGAAGATACTTGGGCGATGATCAAAACCCCATAGATGAATACGACACACTCTCTCTCCTCTCTCTATCTTCACGGCACTTAAGGTTTTTTGTTAATCCTTTTTGGTTCTTTTATGATATGATTCGTGATTTATGTTTGTAAAACCCTATCATGATTATCCATGGATGAATATTGATGTTTGTGAAACCCTAAGTGTGAATGGATGAAGTTCTTGATTGGGAATTTAGAACACCTAGCATGGGTTTGTGAAATCCTAGCTATTTGGCATTTTAGGATTTTGAGAAATCCCTTTGGGGAATCACGGCCATGAGGAATTTTCCCTTCTTGGTTTTGGTTACATGGGTTTAAGAAACCCTAGATGATATTTGCATGGTTCTTGATTATTTTAAAAGTGTTTTAAATTGATTCTTGATGCATGCAATTAAATGATTTAAAGTTGTTTAAATTAGTACATTAATGAAGCTTTGTTAAATGTATAACAATGGCCATTTAGGGTTCTTCAAAAACCCTATTTGTATTGAGCATGGTGGCTGGTTTTAGGTATAGGAAACCCTAAATCAAAATAAGGAACTTTCTTGACTTGAAATAGGAAACCCCAAATATCAAATCTTGAAATCCCCAATTTCCTCTTTGAAATTATTCAAGTTTAGGAAAGTTTCTTAATTTGTTTTGATTCTTCCTTATTTTGAATGATTTGAAATTTAGGAAATTATGGCAACATGTTTAGTGTTTATGGAAACCCTAAATGATGGATTATGAATGGTTTTGAAAACCCTAACTATAACCCTAAAACCCTAACTCTCTCTCTCTCTCTCTCTCTCTCACTAGTCACGGCCACATGGGTTTGGAAACCCTAATGGCCCTTTGTTTTATTTATTTTACATACCTTATGTTCTTCATATGATTTATGAATCATCTATAAAGTTTTCAAAATTGATTTTATTGTTTTTGGAGATTAAAAATTGAAGAACAAGTAGGTTTTGTGAAATATGTTTTATAAAAACATTTTTTGTTGTTCTTGAGAGATTGAGTAGTTCATGTGATGAATTAATGTTTTTAATTGTTTAAAAACATTTAGGGATGTTTTTTAACGATATATTAACATGTTAAAAGGGTTTTGGCATGATTTTATATTGCTTGGATTAATTTTGAAATCGTTTTAAAATTAAAACTTTTGGTTACTGTTTTTCTAGGCAGCAACTATGTAGCTTTTGTAAAATCTATGAAAAATGTTTTCTAAGGTTTTCAAAGCTCACCACCTATCAACTTCATTAGTATAAGGTCTTAGCTAAGTTTAAGAAGTGTTCCCATGACTTTTT
The DNA here is from genome assembly GCA_017140935.1 of Hamamelis virginiana. Lineage (NCBI taxonomy): Eukaryota > Viridiplantae > Streptophyta > Magnoliopsida > Saxifragales > Hamamelidaceae > Hamamelis > Hamamelis virginiana. The sequence continues at coordinate 566,217 of JAESVK010000714.1, read as the reverse complement.
ATGACCTAGAATAGCCTCACTAAGATTTTTATGATTAAGAGTCAAATATGGATTTTCTGACTCTCTATCATAAAATGCTTCAAAGTGATACCATATGATGGAATCACGAAATGAGACCCCTGCCATTGGAAAGAGGACTGAAAAACATAATGAATTGAAGTGTTTCCATGACTTAATTCATTGTAGGATAAG
>JAESVK010000714.1:537460-561789 GCA_017140935.1 Hamamelis virginiana | reverse complement strand
TTATTAATATGTGTTTGGCTTTAATTAATTAAGGGTTAATTAATTAAGAGCCAAAAGGATATCTAATTCAAGAATGTAAGTAACCAAAACAGGGTTAATGGTCATGCTAGCACTAGTAACCAAACACCCTAAGAAGAGGAGAGGCTTATTTAAAGAGAGTGAGAACCCTAATAGCCACAAGCTTGCATCATCCCACTTCTCTCTCTATAGGCGCCGCCCCTCTCTCTCTCTCCCTCTCCATGCTTGTCTTTTTCAAGTGTTGAAAAATTCAAGAAGGCTTTGCAACTCTTGTGTTCGTGTGGACGTTCATTGGAGGCCACCATTCTTTTGGGGCTCGAAGATTGAGCGAGGACGATCATCAAAGGAAGAGAACATTGCAAAGGAACAAATCAATGTAAGCTTTACTTTAATGTATTTAATTTAAAGTTGATTCGATTCATCGATTAAGAAGATTCATGGATGAATACATGGGAAAAAATTTTATTTTACCTTTCCGCTGCGTTCCCATGGTGTATTCTTTCAAACTAAATATGGCAACATGGGATTTGGTAACTCATTGGGGATTCACGGCCATGGGGTTTTTCACATCCCATTGGATTTGGCTACTAGGGTTTAGAACCCTAGTTCATGTTAATTGCCTTCTTGATTAATTTTAAAAGAGTTTGAAATTGAATCTTGATGCTTTTATTACATAATTTTAAAGTTGTTAAAATTGCTTATTAATGGAATTTTGTTAATTTGTTAACAATAGATTGTAGGGATTTTGTAACCCTAATTTAATACTTGATGGTGGCTGATTTTTAGGTTTAAGAAACCGTAAAATCATATATGGAAAGTTTCTTGATTTGTTTTAGAAACCCTAATTCAAATCTTGCAACATACTAGTTTCCTATTTTGAAATTGTTCAATTTTAGGAAAGTCTCTTATTTTGATTTGATTCTTACCTATTTTGAATAATATGGATTTAGGAAATTAGGCAACCCTAATTAGGTTTTATGGAAACCCTAACATGATAGGATTAGGTAAGGATTGAGAAACCCTAACCCTAACCCTAACCCTAACCCTAACCCTAGCTCACTCTCTCTCTCTCACTATGTGGACGGCCCCAGGGGTTTTGGAAACCCTAATGGGCCTTGTTCTTTGTTTGGTTTCATACATAATGTTCTTCAACATGTTTATAAATCGTTTATATTATTTTCAAAATTATTCTTGATGTTTTTGAAAATCAAAATTGAAGAACAAGTAGGTTATATGAAACTTGTTTTGCAAAAACTCATTTTTGGTGTTCTTGAGAGTTTGAGTAATACATGTGATGTATTAACATTTTAATTTGTTTAAAATGATTTAGGGCTGTTTCTTAATGACATATTAACATGTTAAAACCGTTTTGACATGATTTTATATCATTTGGATTAATTTTAAAATCGTTTTAAAATTAAACAAGGTTGCTGTAATTTCTGGGCAGCAACTATGTATGTTTTGTAAAATCTATAAAAATTGGTTTTATTGATTTGCAAAGCATGCCACCTATCAAATTCATTAATATAAGGTCTTAACTAAGTCTAGGAACAGTTCCCATGATTTGTTATGACCTAGATTAGCCGTATTAAGGTTTTTGTGATTATGAGTCAAATCTGGAAATTCTGACTCTCTATCACAAAATGCCTTAAATTGATACCAAACGTTGGAATCAAGTGTTGAGACCCCTGCCATTGGAAAGAGGACTGAAAAACCTAGTGAATTGAAGTATTCCCATGACTTATATTCGTTCTAGGTTAGGCCCCATAAAGCCATTTGTGAAGAAATTTCAGAATCTGTCATGGATTGGAGTTCATGTCACAAATTGCTTTAAAGTGATACCAAACGTTGGAATCAAGAATCAAGACCTATGCCATTTGAAAGAGGACTGAAAATCCTTGTGAAATAGAGTATTCTCACATTTTAAAAGTTAGTTTTTATATAGGAAAGATTAGTCCCAAAACAGTAACTGAATTCTGAAATTTTGTTGAAAAACAGAAATTGTTTGTTTCTTAGAAATTTTATTTTGAGTTATTATTTATTCCACCATTGTAGGTTAATAGTGATTAATCTACTAGGCATATTAAAGTGTTAAATGCATGGTAGAAATTGTGAGAATAATTTCTCAAATTAAATTCTATATATTTAAAACCCTATTTGTCACATTTAGGTGTTTTACATATTTGGAAAGAAACTAGTATAATCATATGAGATATGATGGGATCCTTTTAATGAAATTAAAAGGACTATATTATTATTATAAGATAATGATAATATCTTTGTTATTGTTATAAGATAATAATAACATGACTTTAATTAATTATATGCCATTGCCATCATTGCCTTTTACTGTATGCTGATTTCTATTTATGCAATGTGATTGTATAATTGTGAATGGATGATTATGGACTTAAAGACCAATTAAATGAGATGTGATTGGCCGGATTAGATGTGAATGGTTTATTTTTGGGTTGTATTTAAAAGTTGTTTAAATAAGGTGATGTAATTATTTGGGGCTTGCATGCCTCTTTCCCTCTCTATCCCTATGTATCCCCTTATTCCTTTAATCCCCTTCTTCTTTTATAAATTGTAATTATCAATTCAAGAAGGCGAGTGGTGGACCCGAGATGCATGGTGGAGTCTTGTTCGAGAGGAAAAGCAAGGACTTGAGAAGGACTTGGCAAGGACATCAAGATCTTGAAGAAGATTTGTTTGTCGCTTTGTAATAATTGCATAGGATTTTATTACGATCATCAACCCACACTTTAGACCTAGGGTTCATCTTTTTGGCTCAAAGCTTGAACCCACCTTGAAAAGTCCATAATCATACCAAAAGCCCATTTATATGTGTGATGTATGCTTGTTAGGGCCTAGACCTAATTTATTATATGTTCGAGATGAATCCAACATAACCTCTAGGAGGACAGTGGGAAGATAATTGAGAACTAATAATAAAGATTGGTCTAAACTAAATATGTATGTGATATATATTTGCTTATATACATGTGATGTATGTTGTTAAAATGAGACCTTTTACAAAACCCCTTTATTACAAAATTAAGTTGTAAGGAAGAGACCTTGGGATTTATCCTAGTCTCCCACCATTACATGGTAGGTGGATTCTTGTGGTGGATATGTTTGGCTGCAGATATGTGGGAACATGTTCATCCTGAGGGTTCATACTATCTTGTTTTAATATTGGATATCATAAGGTGCGAAAATTGTGCATCCCAATAAACTATCATGTGAGGGGTGTAACATTCAATTGACCATACTTATGTGAATGGTGGGTGTGACTTAACTAAAATGTACTATCCAAGAAACTATTATGCGAGGATACTACAGTTTAGAGGCTAAAGGATGATTGGAACTTGCTTTGAGAAGCATTAGGATAAAGAGTTATCCACTCATTAAGGGTTAATATCCAAGAAACTATTATGTAAGGACTATTAATTCTTGACGAGACCCCAATCCCCATTATGGAAATTCAATGTTGAAATTCCCGAATCTCATTAAAGGGTGTATGAGATTTGAATGAAATAGTGGGAGGTACCGTAAAACTTAAAGACCAAAAGGTATTTATGGTTTAATAATATGAAATTATAATTATTATTTTCTGTTATAAATAGCTCCTCTAAACTCGCTCTCTAGAATAATTAAATGACAATTGTTTAACAGGTCCAAAACTTCCAAGACTGGTTTAAGAAACCTAGTCTTAGATGCTGATAAAATAGACTAAGGTGTCAATGCCCAATGCCCCAATGCTTTGTCATGAGGGGGCATATTAGGAGATGAAAGACACTTATAGTAAGTGGCTTGATAATGATGTCAGGTACATCTGAGGGAACTTTATGGTTCACAAAAACAGGATTGTAAGGAACAATCCTGTTAGTGGACTCTTCTCCTATAAAATGATGAGGGACATCTATTAATGAGCTCTGTCTCAAGATGATCCAGAACATTCATTAATTGCATGATCTAAGTGTTAGGATCACTGCTGAAAAGGGCATTGACATCTTGTTTCATTCCCTCCCTTTAATTCACAAGTAATTTATCATAATCTTTCCCTCACTAATTTGATGAATATGCTAGTGATTGCTAGGAGAACTTGAAAAAGGAATCCAAAGGAATGTTTGGGCTATCAATGGAGCTTCCACTTCTGAGACCGAACCTAAGGGCAAGGGAAAGAAGAAGAAGTCTCATGATAAGCCAAAATGAGGCATTAAGAAAGAGAAGTCTGAAGGAAAGAGTTTCTAGTGCGGTAAGTCAGGTCATTGGAAGAGAAACAGCAAGGAGTACCTAGTTTAAAGAATGGTTCTTCTAATGGTACATTTTATGCTTTATTCATTTACTAATTAAGAATTAGTTTTATTCTGCTTATGGTATCCGATACCTAGTTGTGCTTTCTTGTACAATACGATTGTATATAAAAAACAAAAGGAAGCAGAAGATCAAGTAGATGTCAAGCTTTCTTTGTTTGGAAATGAATCAACAGTTGATGCATTTGACATAGAAGCTTGATACTTGACTAGTTTATTTAGAGTTTATAGAAACTTTATTAAATTGCCAATTATTTTAAAGACTTCTTAATTGAGGTTTTATTTGGTTTTAAATACTTTGTTTATTTAAAACAGATAATCTATGATATTGGATATTTTAGATTATTTATGACAATTGATTAAAAGTTCTATACTCGTTATGAATGTTTTGAATAAATGCATGAAAAATGTATATAAGGATTCAACTTCAAGTATCACATTAATAAATGAATTTTGATTCATTAATTAATATGAACCGATCACCTCATTTTATTGGGAATTAAAAGGATAATACATAAGATGTATAAACCTTGAATTTTAGTTTGTATACTTCATATCTATTTGAATATTTGAAAGTGTTCAAAGGATTCAAAACTATGAATATTTGAAGTGTTCAAATGATTCATATAAAGTAAAACTAAAAGAAAAATATTGATAATATTTGGTTGAATTTTATATCACTAATTGACCTTAAAAATGTTAAACGATAAAGTTTGGAAATTATTTGGAAATATGAGATATTTCAAATAAACTTCAAAAGTTTGTTTTCTCAAATAAAAAGTTATTAGAAAACAGTGTTTCCACAATAGTTGAGAACTATACCTTTATGAAACATCAAAAGGAATTTTATGTTATTAAAAAGTTTAATACATGAGATACCTTGTTTCAAAAGGGAAAGTGGGAGCATGCGAGTTATCGATATCATTCTTGATTTTCTTTATAAAGTACATACTTTAAATACTAACGTAGTATTGTGAATTCTATAATCGCTATAAGAATTCAAATCTCTCAAAAATTCGATTTTGTGAAGGATTTCATATGAGTTTAATATTTGAGAAATATGGAGACTCATATGATTAAAGCTTATGTACTTAAGTCAATATCCTTTATGCTACAAATGGTTGTTAGAAGATATTGATTGTTGATTTAGAATATGGATTCTGAATAGAAACAAGTATATTCTTTTTTTTTTTTTGGATAATTAAGAATTTGTTGATCCAAAGAGGGCAAAGCCCAAAAGAACAAAGAAAGAACCGAGGCCACAAAAACCTACGGAAAAACGGACAGAACCTCCCCTAAAAACGGGACCAAAGCCAACAAAACCTGCCTAAAAAACAACAGAAACCCAAAGGACCAGACCAGGACAAACCAACAATAAACAGCCCACAGCCTGGGCACCAGCAAAACCAACAAAACACAAGCACAAACGCCCACAGCCCGGGCACAAGCAACCAAACCAGATTACAAAGAAATCTCCCTACTAAGAATATCAGTAGAGATTCCCCAGTTGTCATAAATCCCACGATTCCTAGGGTTATCCTCAACATTTTTAAAACTCAGCAACCTATATTTAACATCAAATTTTATACTATGAATGATAGAAGTAGGAGGAGAGTAAGAATTTTCATGTACTCTCTGGTTTCTCTCTCTCCAGATATGATAGATAGTAGCCGCCCAACCCAACTTTTTGACCGTTGCAGGAAACTTTTTCTGCTTTGAACAAGAAATTGCCCAGATAAGCTCATTTTCCCACACTCTAGGAGTCCGCTTGAGGTTGCATAGGAGAAGAATTGCTTGCCAGATCTTTGCTGTGAAACTACATTGGAAGAATAAATGATTTCTGGTTTCAATGTCTCTCCTACAGAAAACACAAGTTGCATCATTAACAATACCCCATTGCAACAATTTGTCCAGAGTAGAGAGTCTGTTTTTAATTCCCAGCCAAAGAATGAAACTGTGTCTTTTAATGGCTAGGGAGAACCAAACACAACTGTACCAGTCCTCTTCAGGAATGCGACCTCTTATCTCGTTCCAAGCTGAAGAAATAGAGAAGAGACCATTATTAGATTCTTTCCATATTACTCTATCCTCAACATCCACACAAGGAGCTGGCATACCCATCTGAATCTGTCTAAGCTCAAAAAGATCAAGGGAATTTGTAACAGGCCAATTCCAGTTCCCTCTTTCAATAACAACATCAACTTTGACTTGACTTGAGAAACCAGCATCATAGATAATACGTGATTGCACCATAATATTGCATACTTTTATTGCATTATTCCCATTATTTTGTACATACTTGAGCCACGTATACTTGTAAATAGGTGCGTTTGACTCTTTTGTTGTTTTTGAGCCCTTGCAGGTTGAATGCGCTAAAATGGATGCTTTTTGCATGCAAAGTGAGAGCTTGGAGTCAAACCTTGGAAGTCTTCAAAGGTCATGGGACTTATAGAACATACTTCTAAGTGTGTTTAGATGCCACATATCAATTTTCAAAGCTAAATGTCAAGTGGTTTGGGAGATATGGGCAAACGAAGTCATGAAGTGCAAAAAGCGACCAATCTGGACATTTTGGAAAACCTGTTTCTCTCCAGATTTAATTGGACCATGAGACCACCATGTTTGGAAAGAAGACTTCTCAAGCTTCGCGTGCATATAAAGAACGTCCAAATCCGACTCCGGACGAGAGAGATATGACCATTTGAAGTCGGAGGCTTTCGCAAGGCATTTTTAGAGCATTTTGGGAAATTTTGTATAAGGGTACCGGTACCCCCTAAAGAGGTACCGGTACCCCCTAAAAAGGTACCGGTACCCCTGCTGGAGAATTCACCCGGGTTACTTGGAATTTGCCCTTTTTGCAATGGCACTTTGGTATTTTCACTCCCACTCTTGTAACCCTAAGGGAGGGGGTATTTATACACATTTGGCAGCTGGTTTGCCTTCCTCTCTACCTTTCCCACTTAGTTTTTAGGGCTCTCTTAGGTTAGTTTAGTTTTTCTCTTAGTTTGGGTTAGGATTAGTTTAGTTTAGGTTAGTTTTGTATTCTTGTTTTCATCTATGCTTTGCAATCTTTATTGTTCTTTATTTTGTAGCTTGTTAAACTTTGTATTTTCATTCACAAGTAATCTACTAGCATTTACTTTGATTGTTCTTGCATTTATGGCTTTCTAGGTTCTCAAGGTTGGATTCAATGGTGGATTTTCATCCCACAACTATGGTAATATGATTTTTCTCCATTTCTATGCTTTGAATGTTTGTTGAATGATACTAAATGCTCTTTATTTTATGAACCCACTTGGTTTTGTATCTCTTGACCATTTGTAGACAAGCTTTGGCTTGGCACAAATGGTGCTTGAACCACATGCACTCCAAGTGTTTGCTAAAATGCCACAATGAGTATTTTTCATTATTCAACCTCATTTTCTTTGTGTTTTGTGTTTGAATGATTATAAATGTTTTCATATTTGAATCCTCTTGGTTTGACATCTTCTTGACAATGTGTTAACAAGTGATACTTGGTACACATTGTGCTTGAACCTATATGCATTCCAAGTGTTTGATGAAATGTTCAAGAGAATATTTATTTCCATTTAGCACCATTATGCTTTTATTGCTAAATCCTCCATCAAAGACCATTCTTCAATGGATCCTAGATGAGTTTTCCTTTCAAAATGCATTTAAAGTTAAATCATCCATCAAAGACCATTCTTCAATGGATCCTAGATGAGAAATCATTGTGAGAAATATATGTTCCTAAGTTGTGGATGGAATGAAACCCAAGAATCCAACCCTTTACATTTCATTATTGTTAGCTTAATTTAGTTAATTCTCTACAAATACTCAACAACAATCAACCCCCATGATTTTACACTTTCTTTTACATTCATTGGTTAGCAACACATAAGAATCATTTAGAACCTGTTCCACTCCCTGTGGATATAACCTAGGGACTCCCTAGTATTTATTGCTTGACGACCGGTGGACTCCTACGCTTGGGATTCTATTGCGCACCTCATTTTCAGTTCAAGCAATACTGTCACCAAAACATTAAGAAATGGGTCCACAAGGAAGCCAATTATCATGCCAAAGAAAAGTGTTCTTTCCATTACCAATTCTATGAAATATCAAAGGTCTAGCAAAATCTCTCATGCTAAGAATCTTCCTCCAGCTCCAAGAACATTCAGAAGGGACTTTAACACTCCAAAAGCTCCTCCCTCTCAGCAAGAACTGGTTAACCCAAGCCACCCAAATAGATCCTGAACAGGCATACAAATTCCATATATGTTTAACAATAGAAGCTATATTCCAGTCCTTAATTCTCCTCAAGCCCAGACCTCCTTCTTGTTTAGGATTACACAAAGACTTCCAACTAACTTTAGCCCCACTAGCATTTGTAGCCTCCCCTTTCCAAAGAAAAGAACTAAACAACTGCTCAATTTTTTTTTATGATACTCTTGGGAAGAATAAACACATTACACCAGTAAACTTGGATCCCATAGAAAACAGAGCTGAGCAGCTGCAATCTACCAGCATATGATAGCTTTTATTAGTCCAAGAATTAATACGGGCAGCAATTTTCTCCAAAAGAGGTTGACAATCAATAGCCTTCAGCTTGGACGAGATAAGGGGGACTCCCAGATATTTAACAGGTAGCTTACCTTCTTTGATACCCAAAATATTCTTAATGTTTTCTTTGTCTTCCTCAGGAATGCCAGCACAAAACATCATACTTTTAGAGTAGCTAACCTTCAAACCAGAGAGATTTTCAAAATGATCCAGGGAATTCTTTAGGACAGAAGCAGACTGAGTATCTCTATAAGCAAACAAGAACAAATCATCCACAAAGCAAAGGTGAGACAGCTCCAGCTTCCCACAACGAGAATGGAATTTGAAATCATCAGACTTTGAAGCTTTTTGGAGAATTCTAGTAAACACTTCCATAACCAGAACAAAAAGATAAGGGGACATGGGGTCACCTTGCCGAAGACCTCTTTTGCCAGCAAAAAACCCTTCAAGATTACCATTGAAAGCAATAGAAAATCTGGGAGAGGAAATACACGCTTTAATCCAATCAACCACCAACCTTGGGGTTCCTAGAACTTCCAATAATGCAATTAGAAAATCCCAACCAACTGAGTCATAGGCTTTCATCAAATCCACTTTCACAGCACATCTAGGAGGCCCTTTGTTGCGATGGTAATTTTTCAAAATCTCCTGAGTGAGTAAGATGTTGTCAGCAATTCTCCTTCCTTGCACAAAAGCTGTCTGATTAGCACTAATCAACTTTGGAAGGCAAACTTTCAACCTGTTAGAAATAATCTTAGAAATACACTTATAAATAAAATTACAACAGGAGATAGGTCTAAAATCATTCATTGAAGAAGGGTTTGGAATTTTAAGCACCAGGGCAATTATAGTGGCATTGACTTCCCCTAACAGCTTCCCACTTTGAAAAAAGGAAAGAACAGCATTAGTGACATCATCTCCAACAATACCCCAGCATTTTTTAAAGAAAAAAGATGAATACCCATCAGGGCCAGGGGCTTTGTCATCCTTGATTGAAAAAATGGCCTCTTTAACTTCACCTGCTGTGACTTGGGAATTGAGAATGTTTATTTGATCCTGGTCCCACTTTAACCCATCAAGACTATTAAGCTCATCATGCAGAGGTAACCTCGAAAGAATTTTAGTTCTTAGGATTCTTTGGAAATGAGACACAGCTTCAAACTTTAAACTCTCCTGATCTTCAATTTTGTTACCATTACCATCATATAAACACTTGATAGAATTCCAGCCATTCCTAGCTTTAATGGATTTGTGAAAGAATGAAGTGTTTTGATCACCAAGATTGAGCCACTGAACTCTAGACTTTTGCTTCATAAAGGTTTCCTCAGCACTGGACAATTCAACAACTCTATCCATACACTTTTTCTCCTCATCACACATTTGGATATCAAGGGGATTTTGGAAAGTATTAATTTGTGCATTGTGCATATCCACATGAGCTTGCTGGACTCTTCCACTTAAATTGCTGAACTTGTTCAAATTTAAGAGCTTCAATCTTCTTTTCAATTCTTTAAGTTTCCTGTAGAGAACATACATAGGATATCCATCCACTTCCATAACCCAGACTTCTTGCACTATAGGAAGGAACTCCTCATGGTCAGCCCAAAAATTAAAAAATTTGAAAGGAGGCTTTCTCTTGACAGCCTGTGTCCTCAAAGTAACCATAGCAGCACAATGATCAGAAAGAGAGGGGGCTTTGAATTCAGCAAAAGCATTAGGAAAATAGTCAATCCAACTCTCATTAACAAGAACTCTATCAAGTTTCCTGAGAATTTTAGCATCACCAATTCTTTTATTGCTCCAAGTAAAAAGGGGGCCAATAAACTGCAAATCAAACAAATCTGCATTTAATAAGCAATCATGGAATTCAGTAATAGCATTTGACAGGCTAGTATCACCACCACAGATTTCAGCAATAAATCTGACAGAATTGAAGTCCCCAAGCACCATCCACGGTTCAGAGATAGCTAATCTAGCAATAAATGAGATAGACTGCCATAACTGTCTCCTTTCCAAAGCACAATTATCAGCATACACAAACGAACAGAAGAAGGGGATAGAAGCACCATCAACAGTCACAACACAGTGAATAACTTGGTCAGAAGAATAACTCACTACCACATCAAACCAGTTCGGATCCCAGCAAACCCAAATTCTTCCTAACGTAAAAGCATGATAATTATGAACAATCTTCCATCTAGGAGCAATAGAATTAAGAATACCAATAGCATTTGAACACCTAACATGAGTTTCAATCAAACCAAACAAACTCACATTATTGTTTTTCAAAAACAAACTAACATCTCTATGTTTTAGAGGGTTGTTAAATCCTCTAATATTCCAGCAAGCAACATTAAACATTTGGAAAGGGAAACTGGAACCCTCAAGCAATCTGCTTCCCACAAGCTTAGGATTAGCTTTCTTATGATTAGAATTTGATTTCTTATTTTTTTGTTTCTGCTTTTTACTTTGCTGTTTTCCTTGTTGGACATCTCTCTTCTTATCAACTTCATCAACTTTTAAATTGTAGTTCTTGAAAGTATTAGTACAAGGAGAAGCTTCAGAATCTGTGACAGACTCAGAAAAGGGAGCAGGAAATGTAGAATTACTAGCCATCATACCTGGTTCTCCAGATTCAACTAGATTGGAATTAAGAGCTGGATCATTTGTTGAAACTGTTGAAACTGGACAGACTCCAGAATCAGGATTTGCAGCAGTGTCACTTACATTAATAGCATTACAAACTCTGGAAATAGAAGAGGGATTACAAACCTCCCTGGTGACCTCATTAACCTGCGCAATAACATCAATTCCAATACAAGTCCCACTATCCTCTCCCTTATCAAGTATATTCTTAAAGGGTTTAAGAATGGAATACTTGTATGTATAAAGAAATTTACAAAGGGATGCTATTTACAAATTGCCTAAAAGGATGTCTAGAGTATGGCATTTTCTTTCGAGAACACAGGTCTCATTTACTAGGACATCAGAGTTGGCAGCGGATATTAGTTTAATTACTATTATCGAAAATAATAAAGATGCAAAGTTTGTTTGCATAGAATCTCCATTGCCATAACACCTTAGATAAGTGTTAGAAGCCTTGTCTTACGAAGACTAGTATACGATACTATGTTGATTGGCTTTAGTACAAGTGGGAGATTGTTAGAGGTATGCCCTAAAACCAATCCTAAAGGACATATCAATTTCATATTTTATTAATTTGAAGGTACAACTTATCGTATGTATTTAAATATATATATGATAAGGTCCATGAATAAATGATAAGAGAAATATGTATCTCAAGTTGTTGAGATATGGAGACTCATATTTCTCATACACATTTATTCTAAACAAGTTCCTGCTCATAGGTTTATTAAAGTGGATATTTAATAAACCATTAAGAGTAGCACAGATTTAAACTAACTCCAATGGGAGGATAGGTAGTCTTTCCAATTGGTGTAGTGACATTATAGTTAATCTGTGGGTGCATATTAGAGAATATGTACACTGGACATGATCTGCAAGAATATTCTTATGGAGATTAGTCAAAAGAATATTCTTATGTTACGTCCATTAATTTGGTAATCCTTAGACCTGAGGCACCATAGTTATCTTATGCATAGGTCACTTGAGTTTGATAGTATCTCGTACATCCTTAACCATAAGGGTGTAATCGGTACTCATTGGCTCTAGTAGGGTTATGTACGAAGATAAATGAGTTCGCAAGAAGGAATCATCACTTTCATCTTTGATGAGAGAGAATGTCAAGGTTCGTTTACAAAGATAATTCTCAGTGTGAAACCCATGGCCATGGTGATAGGTGAACTGTGAAAGTGTTTCATGAGTTCATCTTATTCAGAATTATATTTTGTAGAACATATAACAAGTTGTTAAGATATAGTTTAACTTTATAACCATGCCTGAATATCTTAACACTAACATTAGGGGATGAAGGATTAAGTAACATGAAGGGTTCATATTAGTTCTGCTTTTCAACCATACCTAGGGTACGTCATGATATGTTGCTAGATGTCACTCATGACCAATGTAGGCCTATTGATAAAGTGTTATCAATGAGGGCATAATTGGAATTGTTTCAATTGAACCTAAAAATAGAAGATTTCTATTTTGGGAGACATAGAGATGTCCCTGTCCACTGCTACGTTGGATGAACCCAAAGAGTCACACACAAAAGGACACAAGTGAGTTCTTTAAGTTAGGAGAAGGGGTAAGTTACTAATTTTATGTAACTTACTTGGGATCTTTAATTAAAGGTTAATTAAGGAGGACTAAGTTGCAAAAAATTAGAAACCCTAGTATTTATCTATAAATATAAGGGAATGAGTGCATGCTAGCACTAAGTCCACTCATACCCTAATAGAAGAGGAGGCTATCATCCAAAGAGGACCACCCTAGTGGCCGTGAGCTATGCTCTCTCTCTTGGTCGTGACTAGCTCTCTCTCTCCCTCTCATCTTGCATTGATTCAAGTGTTGAACAAGTGCGGGAAGCTTAAAGGGTCTTGTGTTCGTGTGGATACCTTGGAGGTTTCATACACTTTGAAACTTGGATTCGAACGAGGTTTCAATAAAGGCAATCATCAAGTAAGTATATTTAAAGTTGTTTAAATATTATTCTTGTGTTATTTATTATTCTATGCTTGTTTCGATATCCTGCTTGAATATGAATGGTTGGATTCTTGTTTTTATAAATTTTTATAGTTTGCCTTCTGCTGCGAATCCTCCCTGCACATATTCTTTCAGTTTCAGTGAGTGCTAGATAAAGTAACAAAGGCTCACCTTGCCGCGGGTGAGCTAATGTTGGTGGGTTGCTCAAATACCTCTTAATGGTTTCAAAGGCCTCTTGGCACGCGCCATTCCACTTCGTGGGCACATCCTTCTTAAGAAGCTTGAAGATGGGCTCACAAATCATGGTCAGTTGTGCTATGAATCGACTAATAAACTGGACTTTGCCTAAGAATCCTCGAATCTCTTTTTCTGTCTTTGGCGGTTGCATCTCCGTGATGGCTTTAATCTTTCCCAGGTCGACCTCTATTCCTTTCAGTGTGATCATAAATCCCAACAACTTCCCGGCGGTTACTCCAAAGGCACACTTTTGGGGATTAAGCTTTAAATTATACTGCTTAATCCTTTGAAGGAACCTACTTAAAGCCCCAAAATGTTATTCTCGATCCCTAGACATCACGATCATATCATCCACATACACCTCTATTTCCTTATGAATCATATCATGTAATAAGGTGGTTGCCATTCTCTGATAGGTAGAACCGGCGTTCTTTAGGCCAAATGGCATAACTCGATAGCAGAAAGTCCCCCATTGAGTGATGAAAGAGGTTTTCTCCATATCTAGAGGGGCAATCTTTATCTGATTATAACCTGAGAACCCGTCCATGAAGGATAACAGAGCATGACCGGCGGTACTATCTACCAGGATGTCTATGTGTGGCAACGGGAAATCATCTTTAGGGCACGCCTTGGTTAAATCCCGGAAGTCTACGCACATTCTAACTTTCCCATCCTTTTTAGGCACCGGCACAATATTGGCTAGCCATTCGGGGTAGTCTACTACTTGGAGAAATCCAGCGTTCATCTGCTTCACTACTTCATCTTTGATTTTTAAAGCCCACTCCGGCTTCATTCTTCTCAACTTCTGTTTAAATGGCTTAACCCCGGGTTAGTGGGAATAAAATGCTCCACTATGTCGGTGTCAATCCCTGGCATATCTTTGTACGACTATGCAAACACTTCTATGTTTTCCCCCAACAATCCTACCAATTTTTCTTGTTTTTGTGGTGACAGAGTTGCCCCAATGTTAATTACCTTAGGCGATTTATCAGATCCTAAATTAACTGATATTAATTCATCCACATTAGGTCGAGCATGTTCCATTTCCCTTCGTTGTTCAAACTCAGGGGGAACATACTCTCTAGGATCTATGTTCATGCCATATATACCCATAAAAGAAAGGAGAAACAAGCTGCAAATGAGAAAAATGAAGAAAATGAATACTTTATTAATTACGAAGAAGAGATGTAACACAAACTAAACTATCATTCGCCTCCTAACAGAGGAGGGATGATTTTATTGAAAAGGAAAAACAAGAATGCTATTTGTAGACATCTATTTTTGACCATGAGTATGGTCATGAATGGTTGCCTGTGGTTTGAGGTGAAATAAGGTGTTAAAACCCTAAGTTGACAGTTTTACCCTTGTGAGTTATTAGATAGAAGTCATTATCATATGTAGGCTTTTCGGTCATATTGAGTTGGTTCTTTTTGCATTTAGTTTTTAGAGAGTCTAGGAACATCCCTGTAAAATTTCATGGCATTCTGAGCTTGGCTTGATAGAAAATAAGGTCTTTTGTGACTTAAAGGGTAGTACTGTCCTTTGAGTCACAAAAGCTCTTAATGACTGTCGATCTTGTCTCGAATGGTCTCGAGGCTTTGGCATAGATATTTAAGGTGTGTTTGATAGCTAAGTTGATCAGTGGCAAGGTCTGTTAAGCCTTCTGGCTCATGTTTGGCTCTTGAGGCTCAGAAGGCCCTTTCAAACTCAAATTAGACCGGAAGTGACCGGGATTCGATCTTTTTACCAAAACAAAGCCTTCAAAAGCTTTAAAACACTTTCTAAAATTTTTTTAAAACTTGTTTCGAGAAGAAGAAATGATTTCGAAAGCGACTGGTTAGCATATTTCAAAACCCTAATTTGGGCCCGGCAGGCCTTACAAAGCTAATCGGTCAGCTTTTCCCTAAAACTTTGACTTTAGTCAATGTATTTTCACTTTAGACACTTCTTAAGACATGGAGAATCGAATCACGATCATTTCGGAGCTTGAATCGTCGAATTTGGACTTAAAACGGGCCCGAAAAGCCGAAAAAAAAAACCGAAACCGGGTCAAAACGGGACAAGACAAGCCCAAAATAGGGCAAAATTGGGCGAGGGAATGGATGACCGTCCACCCATGGATGGCCAACCGTCCCTAGGTGGATGGTCAACTACCCCTTTGCCCAATAATTGCTATTTTTCAGTCTTTTTTCTGCCCGAAACTCTTCCAAACCGTGTCATGTGTCTAGTTCGGCCATGGGGACTTTGGGATGAGTTTGAAGACCTTGGAAGGCTGGTTTAGAGCCCTTGGATCATTCCTAAGAGATTTAAACTTAGCCACTGATCAAATTCAGGCTTCCCTATAAATAGAGAGCTCTGAAATCAGTTTTAACATACACAATTGGCTTTAGAAAGCTAGCTTGGAGAGTAGAGGCTTGAGCATTGCACAAGCTTCCCCCATAGCACTCTTAGCTATACTTTTGAAGTCCATGGAGGTGGGAGAAGGAGCTAAGAGCAAGGGAAAAGAAAGCTAAAAGGTTAGTAGTCATTGTGTTTATTTAAAAAGTTTGCATATTTTCTTCTTCTTCTTCTTCTTCTTATTCTTCTTCTTCTCTTCTTCTTCTGTGATCATGATAGATTAGGTGTTTAGGATTAAGTGTTCATATTAGGGATTAATTTATTATTTCTTTAGTATGCATGATAGGAAATAATTTATTTTAGTATGCATAGTATGAGTTTATAGGAATGCATGATAGTAAGCATGTTAGGATGTTATTCTTACCATAGTTAGTTTCATTACTTGGAATTTTTTATGGATATGAATTGTGTTCGAGGGAAAATGCAAAGGTGCACCCCTACCCTTGTGTTAATTAGAATGAACATGGTTTAGTTTATGGTATTTTATGCATATCATCATTAGGTTGCATTTAGTGCATTTTTCACCATTTTTTATTCATTATTTTGGGGTTTTAATTTACATTTAAGATCACTTTTAAATATGTCCAAGGTCTAAAAGTGACTTAAAAGTGGATTAAAACTCATTTTTTAGGCCCAA
This sequence comes from Hamamelis virginiana, assembly GCA_017140935.1. Classification (NCBI taxonomy): domain Eukaryota; kingdom Viridiplantae; phylum Streptophyta; class Magnoliopsida; order Saxifragales; family Hamamelidaceae; genus Hamamelis; species Hamamelis virginiana. The sequence goes on along the minus strand of JAESVK010000714.1, from coordinate 544,989 downwards.
ATTAACTTAGAAACATGCCTAGGTTCACATAGAATAACTAGATTGCATTTAGGACATTTTTTCATGCATTGTTAGTATTGTTTGGTGCATTTTTTGTTAGTTTTATTTAAATTCCAGCATGCATATAATTAGTATTTTAGGTATTTAGACTAACTTAGGATTAGCTAGGAACCCTAGGATTATGGAGGTTACTTGACCTCGCTTAGGACTGTCCTTTGTTGTAAGAATTAGGATAGCAATTGAGTTCTACCTAATTTAGGAGTCTACTTCGAGAACAATTCCAAAAGTAAGTGATTTTGAAAGTGTTTAATGGAATGAAATTCCATCTTTTATGCAAAGAAAAGTGTTTCGATTAAACCTAAACTCTCGAAGTTAGAGTCCTAGATAAGATACAATCTTTTTGGCTATATGGTTCATTACAATAGGAGAGTCTTATGTAATCGAGTCTTATATAATCGAACTACGTGGACTTTGATCTTTATAAAGAAATTGGTAAGGTACGTAGGCAGTTAATAGGGCGCAAGTCCAATCTTAGGTTGACTACGAGTCTCCTAAGATCTTTAGGATTGTGTATACTTTTGTACTATCTATTATTATTATTATTTATTATATATCATATTTTGTGGTTGATTAGATAAATAGCATTGTTGTGATAAGATTTTGATAAAGCCCAAACTTAATTAGGGCGAGGTGGGTGCCTACAAGGAGTTCCTTAGAACCTTCCCACTTCGTAACCTAGCCCCCGAATCCAACTTTGATTCGAAGATCATGCTTTTCCAAAATATGGAGTCAGTGTTTTATTGAAAATAAAACTCTTTTTGTGGTTTCCTTGTTCCCTAAAAATAAGGTGGCAACTCCCAGTTTTTTATAAACTCTTATCCTTTTTCAAAAACCCAATCTTGAGTTGATAATAGAGAAGGATAAATGTGGATAATAGAAAAGGATAAATCGAGACGGATAATGAATAATCCACAATCCACTCAGACCTTAAAGTGAATAATAGGCCTCTCGATCCCTCGGGATTTGGTTGGCTGGTTCACACTATTCTACAATCCTATGGAAAGAAAGCATAGAAATCCTACAAGCTATCATCTTATGGGAGCAAATCTTCTGCGACTGAGTCTTCAACTCGAGGCTCATACTCAAGGCTCCAATTGGTCAATGGACTGGTGGTATCTTCAATGACGTGGATAAGATTGGGTTCATGAACATGCTCTTCGATGCAGGCAATCTCTTTAAACATAGCCCCTATAGCGATTTCATCGATATGGTCAACCCAGTCAAACTTTGTATGCTCTTCGGCCACGATGGTAGTTGGAGACAGAGGTAATGGAGTGTTGAAGAAGATTTCAAACCCAGGAACTCTAGCTTTTTGATCTTCAAGGTAAATGGGCTCAGGAAACCCACAATAAAGGAAATCATCCCCTTCTTTGATAAAAGCCCCATTTAAAGTGGACTGGTAAGGTTTCAGAGTGAGGTCAGGGACTCGTTCCTCTTCTTTGGCTAATTATCTCTCCCTTCTTTTCTTTATCATCTCTTTGTTGTCTGCTTCGGTACTCTGATAGCCCAATCCGAAAGGGTAGATTACCAAGGGATACTCGATGGGACCAGGCGTGCCTTGATAACGACGACCTAAGCCCATTCCTGGAAAGAAGCCCATATCTTTCATGATCTGGCCCACTTGCATGTTACCTTATGGACTACAATCTAGCACCATTTTCTCTTTACATCATGGCCCAACCTCTACACATTGTATGTATTCAAAGCCTGTCAACGGTACCTCTTCAATCTCAGGCTTGATCTCACAGATGGATATACGGGTAGGAGTGATCTCAGAATCTCCCTTCAATGTTACCACTTAGCCTTTGTAGGGGAACTTAACTTTTTGATGGATGGAAGAAGGCACAGCCCCAAATGGATGGATCCAAGGTCTACCAAGTAACAGGTTGAAACAAGCAGGCACATCTAATACTTGGAAATCGACTTGGAATTCTACCGGCCCTATGACTAGAGGTAAGGTGACCATGCTAATCACTTCTCTTCGAGTGTTGTCGTATACTCTCACAGTTTGCCCTGACGGCTTGAATTCTGACTGTTCGATGCCCAAGGAAGTGGCAATGCTAAGAGGACACACATTTAGAGCTGACCCATTATCTATCAATACAGTAGGAATCCTCTTGCCCATAGTATCCACCGTGGCATACAAAGCTTGCAAATGATGAGGTCCCTTCTTCGGAAGGTCTGACTCTGTGAAAGATATCGACTGCCCATGCTGAACTGGACTGACCAAACCAACTAAATCTTCGGGTGAAATGTCGATGGGAATCTGCACTTGGTTAAGTAGCCTGAGCACGGTCTGCTTATGTTTCTGTGAACCCATTAAAAGCCCCCAGATAGTGATATTAGCTTGAGTTCGCTTGAGCTGTTTCAATACCTCATCTTCTTCTTCTTGAACTTCAATGCATTGGGGTCTCTCTAACTCTCCTAAGGGATTATCGGATTCCAAGTGAGTGGGCTTGAAATGGCGACCTCCCCTAGTGACATGGTTAACATCTTCCTCGTCGCTGGCCCAAATATCTGCTATCTCTTCAGGTGTATTCATAAAATCCTCTCATTCTATGATATCAACCTCGCTTCCTAACCCGTCATTTATAAAAGATTCGGCAGGAGCCAATCTTGACTTGAGACATTGGGTGACCCATTATTGCCTTGGATAAATGGCTAAGTAACGAACTTCCTCATTCATATTGGTGGTCTTGGCGGTTATGTTGGTTCTATTATCAAAATGCTTTTTAAAGATAACCTGGCTAGCTTCCTCAAAAAGAATGAGGTTTGGATCTTCGGGTTTAACCTGAGCCATAGGAACACTCTCTTCAGGCAAGTCATCATCCCAACCATTAGGGATAATGGGTTTTTCAAAAGTAGGCTTCTCCACCCTTCGATAAAGGACATAAAAATCGAACTTTCAGCTTGGTTCACCCAATAGGCCTACTTCAGAATCTCCGGCCTCATATCTCTTTCGCAACTCTTGCTGGCTGGTCCCAGTCTTGGAAAAGGCTTTCTTGGAACTTAGCTTGAATGAGGTAATGGGCTTAAGGGTTTGACAGGGATGGGACACCTCGACTGTGGTGATAGAGGATAAAGGGTGAGGATGGATGGGCTCACAGTGGCTATAAGGGTCGGCATGGATAACATTGATATTGGCTGGTGGTGGGACTGCATGGGTAAGAAGTGGATTTGAGTGACATTGGATTGAGAAGGTAGGAAAATGGTCTTATTGTCTATGAGGTCTTGAACTTCATGACGAAGGCGGATACAACGGTTGGTAACATGGCCTTTGGATTGGTGGAATTAGCAGTATTCATTTTCATTGTAGTTCTTGGGTAATGGATTGGGTGTAGGTCTGGGCTCTAAAGGTTGAAGCAAACCTCGAGCTTTTAATTTTTCGAAGACTTTTTCTAATGGCATATAAAGCTCGGTGAATTTTCTGAATGGTTTGTTTCCTAAGGAAAAAGGTTGGGTAAATGGAGCAGGCTGAGATATGGCGTTGACTTCGGCAGCCTTCCCATTGATGACAGGTCAGCGGTTCTTGTAAGGTTCATCGGTTCGGAGGGCTCCATCGGCTAGAGCATCTTCCACTTGGGTACCAACAGCGACCGGAGCTCGGAAATTTGGAAGATATTAGAAAAACATGTGCTTATGATAGACCGGGAGTAGGTTCTTTACTAACACATGGATTTGTTCTTCTTCCTCGGGGCGGTTAGCCATTTTGGAAGCTTTGGCTCTCCAACGGGTGAGAAAAGCAGAGAAAGTTTCCCTTGATTCCTGCTTAGTAGTCTCCAAATCCCTCCTTGTGACATCAACTTATGTGTTATACCTGTAATGATTGTTGAACTCAGTGCATACATCCTCCCAGGTTTTCATTCTCGACTCGTCCAATGCCAGAAACCATTTCAGAGCGGATCCAGCTAGTGTCTCTTGGAACATTTGGGCTAGTATGTCATCATCAGCCCCTTGAGGGTGCATGGCTCTCACATACATTTTCAAATGGGTCTTAGGACAACCCATTCCATCAAACTTCTCCAACTCGGGCATTCTAAAATGAGTGAGCATGCGGGCCTTATGGAACAGAGACAACGATGACATGTCCACCAAATCATCGGACTTCCCGACACTTCTCATAGCTTTTTCCAGCACTTCCACTTTATTACTCAACAATATGGGCTCGATCGAAAAGAAGACAGGAGCCTTGGGCTTGATTCATTCTCTAGATCAATGGGTTGAACGAACTCCACACCAGACTTAGCGGGCTCAACAACCACCTTGGGTTTAGGGAAACATTCCCCCTCATCATCAAATAGGGGATTGGTACAGGCTCGCACCTTATCCTCTTCTCCTTTTTGATGGACCAATTCTTGGACTACTTTCCAGAGTGCATCAATCTTCTCATCAACTGTTTCAGCCTCATTAATGACAGGGGTATGATCCTCGTGATTAGACATCTTCGAATCGACAGGTAATCCCTTAAATAACCGACCACTAGAATCAAGATGCCAAGCCAGAATGCTGGGAAAAGAAAGGATTTGAATCAACAGAGAGCTTCCAATAGGAAAATGGATGAAAAAGGACAATCTCACATGCTCACAAGAGTATGGGTCCAAGGCCCACACATCAATCTCACTCTCTCACATTCTATCTTATGAAAATAGGCCTAAGGCCTAAGCATGGATCTCATTCTCACAGCTCACATCTCAATCTTACCGCAGGCCTATACTTTATGTCCAATTGACATAGGCTTAAAGCCCACGTTCCAAACTTACTACAGACCTAAACCTTCTATCCAAAGGACATGGGCCTAAAGCCCACGTCTTACGTCTTCTCCTAAGACTCACAGATCAATACCACTATTTGGGCAGCATGACACGACCATAGGCCTAAGCTCATGAACCTATAGGGCACTAGTCTTTATTTAAGTACCTTAACTCTTTGAAGATACATCCCTTAAGAGTTTAGGGCTTTTCATAAAGGTCTAGTCTTACAGATCCAGGTCCTAATGGTTCTACACACTTCACAATCAAGGCTCAATACAAAACTGGTGGGGAAAATCCTGCAGCATAACATTACAATAGTGTGTGATCAGGCGATGTAGGGTATGTGTCCTAAAGAGACAGTCTATATGGACTAATGCAAAGGGTAGGCTGAGTGTCCCTTACTCGCTCGGTCCAATTGATATACCTAAACACATGTGACATCAGGAATATCGTGTGGGTCCAACAGTACGTGATTGGTCCGTTTGATATACCCGCGGGTACGTGGCGAGAAGAGTGATGGCTTTCACATACATGGAACCCAAGAATCAAAGAGACTGGGCCTAGGGCTAGGCTCATCGTTGGCTTTAGCATACAACGTCCTGATCATGCAAAGTCAATGCGCACACAATGCAGAAATCAAAGTCACACAGTCATACAAATGCAAGTGGTTGATTTTATTAATTAGGAAATTGAAAAGCCCAAAAAATAATTAATTGGAGTTTAGCCCTCAACATCCCCAGTGGAGTCGCCAATCTGTGAACCAACCAACCCGTCCCGAGGGATCGAGAGGCTTTTGTTCACTTTTTTGAATCATTGTGGATTATGGATGATCTTTATCCGTCTCGATTTATCCATCTCTATTTATCCTTCTCTATTATCCACTCAATATTGGGTTTTGAAAAAGGATAAAAGTTTGTAAAAAACTGGGAGTCACCACCTTATTTTTAGGGAACAAGGAAACCACAAAAAGAGTTTTATTGTCAATAAAACATTGACTCCATATTTTAAGGAAAAGCAAGTCTTCGAACCAAAGTTGGATTCGGGGGCTAGGTTATGAAGTGGGAAGGTTCCAAGGAACTCCTTGTAGGCACCAACCTCACCCTAATTAAAGGTCTCCTAATTAAGTTTGGGCTTTATCAAAATCTTATCACAACAAATCTAATTATCTAATCAACCACAAAATATGAATAATAATAATAATACTAATAGTTAATACAAAAGTATACACAATCCTAAGGACCTTAGGAGACTCATAGTCAACCTAAGATTGGACTTGTGCCCTATTGACTGCCTACGTACCTTACCAATTTGTTGATAAGAATCAAAGTCCACGTAGTTCAATTACTTAGGACTCTCCTATTGTAATGAACCACATAGTCGTAGGGACTCTATCTTATCTTGGACTCTAGCTTCGAGAGTTTGAATTTGATCAAAACACTTTTTATGAGAGATGGAATTTCATTCCACTTTGAATTCTTTCAAAATCACTTTTTAGAATCATTCTCGAAGAAGATTCCTAAATAAAATAGAACTCTATTCCTATTATAATTATTACAACAAAGAAGAGTCCTAAGCGAGGTCAAATGACCTCCCTAATCCTAGGGTTTCTAGCTAATCCTAAGTTAGTCTAAATACCTAAAACACTAATATCATGCATGCTGTAATTTCTGGAAAATACATAAAAAATGCAATCAAGAGTGTAAACAATGCATGGAAAATGTCCTAAATGCAATCTAAGTTAACTATGGGAACCTAGGCATGTTTCTATGTTGGTTTGGGCCTAAAAAATGGCTTTTAATACACTTTTAAGGTATTTTTAATCCATGGACAGATTTATATATACCTTTTAAAATGCATTAAAGCCTATGAAAATAACAAACAAAAAAAGGGAATATGACTAATTGTGAACCCAATATGCACACTAACATTACCCTCAAGATATATCATCATAATCATACTTCACATAGTCCATTTAATCACAAGGGAAGGGACTCACCTTTGCATGCTCCCTCGAATATAATTCATCTATCCATAAACATTCCAAGTGATGAAACTAACTATGGTAAGAATAATATTAATGCTAAACTTGAAGAAACTAACATCCTATAAAAGGGTAAACATGCATTCCTATATACCAATTATTCCTATCATGCATACTAAAAGAAATCCTAAAGATGAATACTTAATCCTAAATACTTTAATCTTAATATGATATGATAATAGAAGAAAAGGAAATATGCATACATTCTATGTATTATGAGACTAATCCATATTATGCATACTAATAAAAAACTAATCCCTATCATGCATACTAATAATAAACTAATTTATATCATGCATACTAAAGAAATATGAACATCCATCTCTAAAACCTAATCATAGCATAACATGATCATAGAAGAAATATGAATAAGAAGAAGAAAGAGGAAGAAGAAGAAGAAGAAGAAGATGCAAACTTTTTAAACTAAAGCACAATAATTAATTGCACTAACCTTTTGATTACTTCTCCCTTGCTCCCAAGTCTTTCCCAACCTTCAAAGAACTTCAAAATTATGGCTCAAAGTGCTATGGGGGAAGCTTGTGAAATGCTCAAGCCTCTACTCTCCAAGCTAGCTCTTTAAAGCCAAAATTAATTGTGTTAAAACTGATTTCAAGGCTCTCTAATTTTAGGGAAGCCTGAAATTGATCAATGGCTGAGTTTAAATCTCTTAGGAATGA